>JAKSZT010054350.1:974259-1027440 GCA_026826555.1 Tolypeutes matacus | reverse complement strand
ATAGCTTGATGGCCCATAGTTAAGTGTTCAGTCTCTGCTAAGGTCCAGTAGCAGACCAAAAGCTGTTTCCCAAAATGAGAGTAATTATCTGCAAAGGATGGCAGGGCTTTGCTCCAAAATCTTAATGGTCTGTGTTGTGATTCTCCTATAGGGGCCTGCCAATGGCACCAGACAGCATCTCTATTTGCCACTGAAACTGCCAACACCATTGGATCTGCTGGATCATATGACCCAAGTGGTAGCGAAGCTTGCACAGTAGCCTGGACCTGTCACTGAGCCTCCTCTTCTTCTGATCCCCACTGAAAACTAGCAGCTTTTCTGTTCACTCAGTAAATGGGCCAGCGTAGCACACCCAAATGAAGAATATATTATCTCAAAATCCAAAAAGACCAACTAAGTGTTCTGCTTCTGTTTTGGTCATAGGAGGGGCCAGATGCAATACCTCATCTGTCAATTTAGAGGGGATGTTCTGACATACCCCACACCATTGCACACCTAGAAATTTCACTGAGGTGGAAGGCCCCTGTATTTTTTTTTTTAATTTATCTCCCATCCTCTCTCATACAAATGCCTTACCAATAAGTCTAGAGTCTTTGCTACTTCCTGTTCAATAGGTCCTATCAATATGTTATCATCAATATAATGGACCATTGTGATGTCTTGTGGAAGGGAGAGACGATAAAGCTCCTTGCAGACAATATTATGATATAGGACTGGAGAATTGATATACCCCTGAGGCAGGACAGTGAATGTATACTGCTGGCCTTGCCAGCTGAAAGTAAACTATTTTCTGGTGGTCCTTACTAATAGCAATTGAGAAAAAAGCATTTGCTAGATCAAAGCTGCATACCAAGTACCAGGGGATGTGTTGATTTGCTGAAGCAATGATACAACATCTGAGACAGCAGCTGCAGTTGGAATCACCACCTGGTTAAGTTTATGATAATCTGCTGTTTTCTTCTAAGATCCATCTGTTTCCTACACAGGCCAAATAGGAGACTTGAATGGAGATGTGGTAGGACTCACCACCCCTGGATCCTTCAGGTCATTGATGGTGGCACTAATCTCTGCAATCTGTCCAGAAATTCAGTATTGCTGTTGATTTACTATTTTCCTAGGCAAAGGCAGTTCTAGTGGCTTCCACTTGGCCTTTCCTACCATAATAGCTCCCACTCCACAAGTCAGGCATCCAATGGGGTGATTCTGCCAGTTACTGAGTATGTCTATTCCAGTTATGCATTCTGGAACTGGGGAAATAACCACAGAATGGGTCTGGGGACCCACTGGACCCACTGTGAGAAGGACCTGAGCTAAAACTCCATCAATCACCTGACCTCCATAAGCTCCTCCTCTGACTGGTGGATGACAGTTGGGTTTTGGGTCTTCTGGAATTAATGTCACTTTTGAGCCAGTGTCTAATAATCCCCAAAATGCCTGATCATTTCCTTGTCCCCAATGCACAATTACTCCAGTAAAAGGCCATAGGTCTCCTTGGGGAAAGTTGGGAAGAAGATTAACAGTATAAATTTTTGGAAGTTTAACATGATCTTTCCCCAAGGGGCCATGGCCTTCTCTTTATTCAGGGGACTCTGAGTCTGTAAAGTGTCTCAAGTCTTGGAATTGATTAAGGGGCTGTGATTCTCTGTGTCTGTAATGTGAGTTAGAGTTTTGTTCACTTGACCTAGAACACTTCTGCTTATACATATCCAGAAGAAATTTATAGACTGCGCATTTATTTCACTTCTAGGAACCCCAAGATCTATTAGCAACATCATAATTCTATGCACCTCAGACTATTTTGAGTGGGTTTTCAATCTGCCTTTCATTGTGGTAGCCACGCCCACCTTGTGATTAACTGCCAATACTTGACCTTTACCCCTCTGAGATCCGATCACCTCCATAATGTTTAAGGATTTTAATTCTATTACAGAACTCCCTACAGTAATATCTCTACTACAGAGAAGAGTAACCACAGAGTTGTTTCAGGAAGATGGAATCAGTGTTACAAATTTATTCCTCACAATCCTGGTTAAAGCTGTGTCCTCTGGACATTCCTGGGGTGGGTGGGCAGGTCTTAAATGGTAAATCCATTCTAGCATTCCAATCTCTTTAAGCCTTTGAATTCCCTCTTCTACTGTAAACCAGGGTTAATCAGACATCTCAACCTCAGACATACTAGGCCATCTTTTGACCCATGTTTCAGTCAGCCACCCGAATACACTGTTAGAGCCCTTTCTAACCCCTCGTGCTACAATGTTGAATCTAGAATTTCTGCTTAGTGGGCCCATGTCAATAAATTAACTGTGATCCAACTTTATATTCCTTCTACTATTTTCCCATACCCTTAGTGTCCATTCTCACATACATTCCCCTAATTTCTGTCTAAATAAATTGGAAAACTTATTCAATTCTTGCAGAGTATAGCATACTTCCTCATGGGGTCACATGAGTCTAGTAATAGGTCTCAAGGAGAAAAGGGTGGTGGGGGTGGGTAAGGAGAAGGATTAGAAATGTCTTACAAGCTAATGACCTTGGGGCATTCCTTTGCATTTTCTTCTGGTGAGACAGGATTAATCTCTTCAGGCAGGGTTTGGAAGGCAGATTCCTCAGGGCAGGGTGGAGGTAGGGCAGTGCATGGTAGAGTCAGGATGATACCTACTTCAGGGCTTGGAGGAGGTCCAGATACCCTGGCAGGCCAGAGGCTGGGCAGTGCAGGCTTCAGTTTGGCTATTACCCACCTCAGGGCAGGAAGGAGGTGCAGAGTCCCTGGGGTAAGCTGGAGGCTGAGTGATACATTGACCACATCTGGTCTCCATAGGGCAGGCCATCACAGGTTAAAGTCTGCAGAGTTTATGGTTCCAATGTCCCCACCAATATTATCATCATCACATATATTTCCATCCTAATCCCCTGGTTTCCACTACTTTCCAATCAATGCCTTCCTTTAACTGCAGATACTCTGCTGGGTTAAGATTTTAGTTTCTTTTGTAATTCTGCTACTCATACAATGAGAATCTGAGTTTGGTTCTCAGATATCTCATGCCTGTGGCTGCAGGAGACAAGATTTTCTTTCAGAGCACACATAGAAATTTTTATATCATTCATGTGACATTTAACTTTCAAATTTGAAGCCTTTAGCTCATCTCTTTCTTTTGTACCTGTAAGACAGAGTATCTAGGAGTAGCCAGCTAACATCATTATACCTTTTGACTCTACAAAACTCTGTTAAGGTGTTGAAAACACTCTCACTCAGATGCTTGCCTCTTATAAGTGAAGAAATAGGGGAATCCAGTGATGATATTTTGTGTGTCTCCATTGCCAACTCATGCCATGGGCTGTTAATGACCTCTTCATCATTGGAAAGGAAGTACCCTTGAGTAGCAGCCAATGCAAAACTCCCAGAACCAGCTCAGACATCCCATATTTAAGATTCTTTTCCTCAAGAACCACTCCTGGTACCAAACTGTATTACTCAGGGTTCTTTTGGGAAACAGAATCAACAGGAGATATCTTTAAATAATATGTTATTTAGAAGATTCCCTCATGTGACCGTAGGGATGAATAAGTCCAGGTTCTGCAGGGAGGTTGCAAACCAGGGACTCCAATGAAAGTCCAATGAAGGTCCTTGATGAGTTTCTGGGAGATGATGGCTGTGCAAAGACAAGCTGGAAATTTCTCTTCATATGCTGAAATCACCTCCCCTTTTAAGGCATTCAACTGATTAAATAAAACATCAATCATTGCTGATGGCAATCTTCCAGGTTGATCATAGATGTAATCAGCCATCTATGCAGTAAACTCACTGATGACTAAAGCCCATAAATGTCCTTATATTACAATTAGCCCAGTGCTTGCTTGACCAAAAACTAGGCATAATTACCTGGCTGAGTTGATACATTAGCCTAACTATCACAGATTGTTAAAAGTTGTGGAGTCTTTCTTTTGGAAGTAATGAAATTGTTCTAAAAGTTTTGAGATGGTGAATGTACAGCATTGTGTTTACAATAAAAGCCATTGATTATACAGTGGCTAGGTCATATGATATGTGACTATATCTCAATAAAATTGCACAATAAAAAAATAAATAATTGTACAAGAATAGCCAGAAATAGCAGCTATGTACAGCAGGAGAAACAGAGAGAGATTGAGAGGTGAGGATTTTTCTTCTTTGTTTATATGGGTTTTTTTTTTTTTTTGGTTTATTATTATTACTGAAATCATGAAAATGCTATATTAATTATTGAAGTGATAAATGCACAACTATGTGATTATACCAAATATCGTTGATTGTACACTTTTGAAGAATTGTATGCTTTATTAATTCGTATCAATAAAATTGATTTGTTTAAAAAGATCAGTAACATTTCTTTACACTAATAATGAACAATCTGAGGAGTAAATCAAGCAAAAATTTCATTCACAATAGCAACTAAAAGACTCAAATATCTAGGAATAAATTTAACTAAGGATGTAAATGACTTGTACACAGAAAACTATGCAACATTATTAAAGGAAATCACAGAAGACCTAAATAAATGGAAGAATATTCCATGTTTGTGGATTGGAAATCTAAATATCTTTAAGATATCTATTTTACCCAAATTATTTACAGATTTAACGTAACCCCCATTAAAATTACAACAACATTTTTTACTGAACAGAAAAAGTCAATTATGAAATTTATTTGAAAGGACAAGGGGCCCTGAACAGTCAAAAAGATATTGAAAAAGAAAATCAGGATTAGAGGAATCATGCTTACCTGACTTTAAAGTATACTACAAAGCTTCAATGGTGAAAAGTTCATGGTATTGGCACAAGAATAGACATAGTGACTAAGGGAACTGAATTGAGAGTACTGAAATAGATCTGCACATGTGCAGCCAACTGATATTCAACAAGGTCACCAAGCCCTCTCAACTGGTACAGAATAGCCTCTTCAACAAATGGTGCTTGGAGAACTGGATATCCATATTCAAAAATCACCACCTCATACTCTATATAAAAATTAACTGAAGATGAATAAAACAACTAAATATGAGAGCCAAGACCATAAAACACCTAGAAGATAATGTAGGGAAGCATCTATGAGATCTTATGGTAGGGAATGGTTTCATAAATTTTACACCCAAAGCACAAGCAACAACAACAACAAAAATAAATAAATAAATGGAACCTCCTCAAAATAATAATAATAATAATAAAAAAAGTTTGTGCTTCAAATGTGTTTGTCAAGAAAGTGAAAAGCCTACATAATGGGAAAAGATATTTGGGGACCACTTATCCAATAAGGGTCTAATACTAGCAAATATAAAGGAACCCTACATTTCAAAAATAAAAAAAAAAACCACTTAAAAAATGGGCAAGAGATTTAAATAGATACTTTTCTCCAAGGGAGATATACAAATGGCTAAAAAGCACAAGAAAAGATGCTCATCATCACTAGCTATTAGGGAAATGCAAATCAAATCTACAATGATATATCATCTTATCCCTAGTACACTAGCTGCTATTAAAAACCCCAGAAAACTACTAGTGTTGGAGAGGATGCAGAGGAATGGGAACACTCATACACTGTTGTTGTATAATGCATAATGGTGCAGCCACAGTGGAGGACAGCTTGGCAGTTCCTCATGAAGCTGACTATAGAATTGTCATATGAATCATGAATTTGATTCACAGCTTGGATCTGTTCAAGAGATTACTTTTGGATATGGGTTCTGCAGAATATTTATTGTAAAATTAAGGACATTTTCATCTTTAGAATTATTTTTTTCTCTCAACTTTCAGAAATGGAATACCTTTTAAATGTGATTTTATCAATCTGTGGTTGAAAATGATGCTACTTATATTGAAATCTCTATGTTTACGATATAATAAGCATATTGGATGTAAACATATGAAACAAGCAATGTAGATTTTACACAAGTAATTCTTGATTGTGTTGGGTATATATAACAAGCTTGGATATTCAGACAATGCAGATCAGTATAGCTTGGTGTATTTACTGATTAAGTAGCATTAGAAGTAAGTGTCCCTTTAAAAATGGAAGCAATTTTGATATTTAGGGAAAACATGGGAATAATAACATGAACACAGTCAATATTTATGGAAATGAATCTGACAGTGGGGCTGTGGGATAGGGGAAGTGAACAATGGGTAGACAGAGAAAGAAAGTTGGCGATGCTGTGAGTGAGAGCTGTTGAATGTTGGAAATAAGAATAGAAGTGATTCAGGTGACAGAGAATCTTAATGCCACCCTAAGAATCTGAATTTACCTTGAGAGCATCAGATATTGAAACTCTTCCTGGCAACAGAGTAATGTAATTGTATTTTAAAAAAAACTGATCTGGTGTTTGGTTAAAAAGAGACTGGAAGCAATGATACTAACTGAAATAATTCACATAATAGGTGATGAAAGCTGCAAATAGAGGAGGCTAAAAAAGATAAGTGTATAGATATAAGAAACATTTAAGAAGAACAAATAGCAAATTGCAATTTTTGGATAATGTAATGAAAGATTTCTTTCTTTTGAGTATCTATGATGACATATTTGATTTTATACTTCCAATATTTACTATACTACCTTGATACATTTGGGCACTCTATAAACGTTTCTTTAGTACATAATGTAAAAGCTAATATGATTTTTACATCTTTGATTACTAGTGAATTTAAACATTTTTTGTACATTTATTGACCAGTTTTATTTTTCCTGAAAACCTTTTGCTTGTGCCTGTCCTTTGCCTGCTTTTTCAATGAGCTAATGGTTTCCTTGGTATTTATATATACATTTTACTTGAAAATCTATTGATCTTTTATGTGTAGTTGTGGCATATTTTTTTTCTCAATCATTTCCTTGTGTTATAATGCTTTGTAATATATAGAAAATGTCAATTCAATGCATTCAAATATATTGTTTTATGCCTTTATATATCACGTGCTCCTACTTATCCTTATTCCATTCAGAAATCTCTTATGCATTGATATTTCCAGATACTTCTATTTTCCACACTTAATTTTTATATCATTCAGGGGCATATTTTTGTTGAATGGTATAAAGTGAGTCTCTAACTTTATTTGTATGAATTTTTTTTCATAAATTTAGTAAGAGTTTAATGTAATTCCAATCCAAATATCAACAAAGTTCTTGAAGAATTTCATAAATAGATTTTAAATCTTTCTGGAAACTAAGCCAAGAATAAAGAGTATTGCTATAAGATGTTATAATGTGCAGTAAATATTAAAATGTGTAGTAAATCTACCATAATAAAAACAAATTTATATTAGTTCAAGAGTCAAAATACAGGTTATGGCCATGCCAACCCAAACATATGGTAAGAATAACATCATAAATCTATTAGGAAAGGAAGGATTATTTTATATATTGTCCTACAGAAATTTAACTATTTAGACCTTTTTACTTTTTGTTTTGTATTACCTTGTTCACTTAAAGTTTTATTCTGTTTGTAAAATAAAAAATAAATAATATTAGTTAAATAATATTAATTCAATATTAATTATTATAAATATTAATTAAATTTAATGGTTTTGAATGAATTGAACCTCTTGGTTCTACCCTTTATTTAGTGGACTTTGTTCATTGTAAGCCTGCCATTCATTGACACCCTTCTCTTTTCTCAGGTGCTATGAATTTGTGTCTTTCTTTCTTCATCCCTTTCTGCTTTATATACTATGATGGTTAGGCTAATGTGTCAACTCCTCCAGGTAATTGTGTTCAGTTGTTTGGTCAAGCAAGCACTGGGCTAATTGTAATACAAGGACATTTATGGATTTTAGTTACCAGTGAGTTTACTGCATAGACAGCTGATTACATCTACATCAGCCAGGAATATTGCTGTTAGCAATGAGTTGAATGCCTTATAAGGGGAAGTGATTTCAGCATTCAGAGAGAATTTCCCAGCTCATCTTTGGACAGCCAGAGTCTCCCATAAACTCATCAAGGACGTTCATTGGACTTTCATTGGAGCACCTGGTTTACAGCCTGACTGGGGAACCTGGACTTGTGCATCCCCACATTCACGTGAGAGAGTCTTATAGAATCTCATACTATTGACAGATATCTCCTGTTGATTCGGTTTCCCTAGAGAACACTGACTAATACACTTATCAACAGTGAATACTGTAGTTTATTGAGGAAGGAGTATGTGATTACCTTGGGACTAATAAGACAGAAAAAGTGATTTTCTGGAAGTTTCTGGAACAAATGTTTCCTTTGTTTTAAAAGAGTTTAGTCGGATGTAAACGTCAATTGACAGGAAGCTAGAGATTTATGCAGGGAATGTATAACTGTAATTTCAGTGGTAGATGAAGATTGTAGTTGATAGTATAAATACAAGAATGTTCTTCTTTTACCAAGTGTTAAGAATATATTGAAACATGGGAAAGTATAACTAATGTAACTTATGGATTATAGTTAAAAGTAATATTTGTAATATTTTTGCAACAATGACAAAGAAGATATATCATTTTTAAGGGACAACAATAGGGGGAACAAACGAATATGGGATTTTTACTTTTGGAGTAGTGAAAATATTCTAAAACTGCCTGAGGCGATGACAGCATCACTCTGTGATGAAAATGAAAACCACTGAGTGTACACTTTGAATGGATTGTACAAAGCATGACATTGTATAACACAGGAAATCCAGGGGTAGAAGAAGGTCTGTGGTTAATAGAAAAAATATGAGAATATTCTCTTAAGAAATATAACAAATGTATTATACTAATATAGGGTGTTAATAATCAGGTGGGTTTGGGGGGGGAAACAAACCAAATGTAAGATATGAGCTATAGTTAGTTCATAGTATGTAACAAATATTTCACAGCAGTGCAAGGTGGTCAGTGTTGTATGGGAGCCCTGTGTGATGATATGCATGTTTGTATTGTAAGTTAACAACTTTGACTATACAATTACTGTTTATGTATGTGCATATATGTGTGATATATTTCAATAAAATTTTATTTTAAAAAAAAGAGTGCTAAAAGAGTTCCACAAAAACAGTAGTTTTTCCTTCTGAATGTCAAAGTATGTGGATATAAAATCTGACAGTGCTTTCATACATTTGCCATCAACAGGGAAGCTTGTTGAGTGAGGAGGTCAACACACAATGGAGGATATAGCTGAAGAATCCCAGAGAAAAAGAACCAGAGTTAATGGAATAAAATATCTCTTCTGGTTTTGTTTTATTGTAGATTTTCCTAATGTTTAAGTTTTTTTGAGAATGATGTTTTATTAGCAACTGAATGAATACTATTTGACACATTCACTCTATCTTTTATCTTTGTCCTTTTATATTCTATTTTAAATCATTCCACAGACAATTTTATATCACAGAACTTTTGAGTTTTATGTATTTAATGATTGCAGCATATCTACTGAGGGTTTTACTTTCATTACCTTATTTACCTTCCAATACCTGAATTAAAAAAAAAAAAATGTGTGGCAGAGAGGTTTTTAAATTTATACACAGAAACACCACCTAGGAGATCAGGCATCAACCCAGGCCATCTGGCCCCACAATCCATGTTTCTAAAGCCTACCTTATGCTATGCATACCATGAAGAAGTAAAAGTAGTATGAGAGGAAAACACTTTCAACAAGCTAATATGTGAAGTGGAGAGAGAAATAGGGCAGAGATTCAAGACAGATGTGGGTCAATGACATTTTTCCCTAAATTTATTTTGAAAAATTTTAAATCTTCAGAAGAGATGAAAGAATTATATAATTAATGCCCACATATATTTTTTCCTAAGATTAAACAATTATTAGCATTTTACCATATTTGTCTTTCTTTCCTCAAGTATGGGTGTACATATACATGTAATACATATAACTTTGGTTGATGACCTCATGTTTCATCCTTAAATATTTCAGCATATATCTCCAAAGAACAAATATACTTCCAACATAATCATAGTACCATTTTAATATCTCCACTCCATTGGAAAATATCAGTGAGGATGACTTAGGTTGACTTTCCACCATCTTCTTGGGTCTGATAAAAATGGAGACAGAGAGAAAGAGACTTATAGAAAAAGAGAGCTGACATATTTGATTTAGATGTGAGAGAAAGGAGAGGCTCAAAGAGCTGAGGAATAGGGAGAGACGAACCATATGACTGATAGCTTGCAACTGAACTTAGGTAGAATGCAGAGCAGCAGAGCCTGAGAGAGGAGAGCCAGTAAGAAACAACCTCTAAAGCTGGTTACCTACAGCTGAGCTCCAAGAGATGGTATAGCTCAGAGGGGAAGGCAGAGACCTAGAAGAGGTCACCTGTGATCTTGTTTCCCTATGTTGCAGCTGACTTTGGTGAGAAAGTACCTCTTAGGGTGCCTTGAGTTGGACTTTTCATGACCTTGGAACTACAAGCTTTTATCCCAAATAAATTCCATCTATAAAATCTAGCCCATTTCTGGTATTTCACATCTGCAGCCTTTTGGTAAACTAAAACCAATATTGGTACCAAGAATGTGGGGTTCATTCCAAAAATGTTGGAATGATTTTATAAATGGTTAAGTGGTATTTTTGTTTTTGGAGGAATTGAGATACTTGAATAGAAAAGGCCTAGATTGTTTTAAAGAGACTGTTGTAGGAATATGGACCCTAAAGTTACTTCCAATGAGGACTTAGACAAAAATTATGGATAGAAAAAAAGCAATCCTTGCTTTAAGGTGGCATAGAATTGGGCAAAATTGACCCCTGATGTTAAATGGAAGGCAGAATTTGAAAATGATGAACTTGGATATTTAGCTGAGATTTCAAAATTAAAGGTGGAAAATGAAGCCTGGCTTCTCCTTGCAGCTAATAGCAAAATGAAAAAGGAAAGATATGCTGAGAACTAAATTGCTGGGCAAAAGAAACCAGATATTGATGGCTTGGGAAATTCTGAGGTCCTAGAAAACAAACCCCAGAGGATAGTGCCCCATTTGAGGACTTAACTTGGGAACTGTAAGTCAGGATTGAAAATGAAGTTATCAAGGAAGGATTTGTGGAGAGTCTTACTTTCTAATAGCTTGTACCCCTGTTTCCTGCACGCTAAAACACCAAGTTTTTGTGAGACCTGTGCAAAGGAAACCACTGTCAGGCTGGGCTAAAAGGGATAGGAAATGGAGAAATTGAAGGAGAAATCACTTCAGGAGAAAAATCGTGGAAGCTGTGGTCTGTACTTGGGACATCTCCTTGGTCCAGGAGAAGAACCCTCCATGTGTGCAGAAAGGTTGAGTTTGCCAAGGCACTTGAAGAAGATGGATCTTACAGCCTGTTGTTTGGGGAGAGTTTGGCTGCCCTAGGCTACAGGGAGGGTGGAGCACATTTCCTGGTGGTTGTGGAGAGTTAGGTCACCACCTTACTCTACAAAGGGTTTGAACTTGTGCTCCAGAAATTGTGAAAAGCATGGCCATCACCCCAACGTTCTCGGAGGGAGAGGTCTGAAGCTTGGCCACCACCCAGGTGCTTGATAAGAATGGAACTGAGGAAATGACAATTGGGTAAGTCTGTCAAAATGGTTGGGCCCCCATGAAGCCTCAAGGAGAAGAAATTATAATTTTTTAGATGGCTCTCAGACTGTGAAATTTAATGGAGTATGCCCTGCAGGTTTTCAGAATTGTCTGGGATCCATGATGACTATTTTCTTTCCAATTTCCCCTTATGATAATACAATGTTTATCCTAAGCCTGTCCCTTCTTTTTAAATTGGAAGCAGATAACTTGTTTTTAAGTTTCACAGGTCTACAGCTAGAGGGCACTTTTGACTCAAGACAAACTGCATGCCTATAACTGATTTTTATTTGGATTTGTATTTAACATTGAAGTGATATAAGGCTTCTGAAATATTGTGATGCAATGAATGTATTTTGCATATGGAGGGTACACATCTTTTTGGGATTCAGATAGTCAAGTGTAACAGTTAAAAATTATTTTATGAATCCCCAAAAGAGAAAGGTTATATTTGTAAGATAATCCATTCCTGTGGGTGTGAGACCCTTTCAATTGAACTGTCAGTGAGGTTTGACTTAGGTTGAGTCTCTGCCCTCTTGATGGGTCTGATAAAAATGGAGACCCAGAGAGACACACACAGAAAAAGGGAGCCACCATATTTGATCCTGCCATGTGAGAAAAAGGAGAGACTCAAAGATCTGAGGCCCAGGGTGAGATGAGCCATATGAGTGATAGCTTGCTGCTGGACTCAGGAAGAAAGCAGAGCAGCCAAGCCTGAGAGAGGAAGCCCATTCATTAGGAGACAAACCCTATGCATGGTTACCCACAGCTGAGTTCTAGGAGGTGGTACAGCTCAGAGGGGAAAGCAGACACCTCAGCAGAGATCATCACCATCTTGCTTTACCACATGATAACTGACTTTGGTAAGAAAGCACCTCTTATGGTGCCTTGAGTTGGACTTTTCACAGCCTTGGAATTGTAAGCTTTTACCCGCAAAAATACCCCTTGGGAAAAGCCAACCCATTTCTGGTACTTTGCATTGGCAGGCCTTTGGCAAACTAAAACACCATCTAGACAAGTTCATGTCCAATTTTTTTTCCAATTCTTCCTACATTATACTCTATGCATTTTTTTCAAAAATGATTTAAAAAATCACCCTCTAATTTATGTTTTCAAGATACTTTAAACACATTTAATGTAGAAGAATCTGTAGCTGTCTTTTAAAATACCTCCACAATCTGTGTTTTTATGATATTTCCTCAAAGTTTAGATTCAGGTTAAATATTTTTGGCAGAATATGTGTGTTATGTTTTTCTTTGTTCATCACAACAGGAGATGATAACCTCAGTTTCCCTTCTGACTATTGAGGCTATAGTTGAACATTTGGTTTAGGCTGTGTGCACCAGATCTTTCCATGGTTAAGATAACGTGTTCCTTTTCTACTTAAAATAAAATCTGTAGGCTAATACATGGACACCATATAAATTTCCTGATCCTTACTAGCTAATCATCAATGTTTTTAGCATCCAATGCCAATCCTTGTATGAATCAATTGTTAAAATGGAGGTGGAAAATTTGTGCTTTTTCTGATTACTATCTGGCTTAGTTCTGAAAAGAAGAGCTTTCTCACAAAGCTGTATTAAAATTTTAAGTAAACTTAAACTTTAGCAGTTTTAGATGTACACCAAAATTGGGATGATAGTACCAAGTTCCCATAAATGACACGAGAATTTTCTCCTATCATTAATGTTAATCATATATGAATATGATACATTTGTTAAAATTAATCACCAAAATTGATGCATATGTATTAATTAATCCAATACTTAATTCAAACTTTCTCATTTTAACACAATATTCTTGTTCTGTTTCAGGATAACATCTAGCATACCTCATCATATTTGATAATCATTTCTTTTAGGATGCTCTTGGATATGAAAGTTTCTCAGACTTTCCTTGTTTGGATAACCTTGAAAGTTTACAGGAATATTCTTTTAGTTTTTTTAGAATGGCCCTCAGCTGGGATTTGCCATATGTTTTTCTCTTAATTAAACTGGGGTTCTGGGGTTTAGGGAGGAAGACCACAAAATTAAACTGCCATTTTCATCACACCATATCAATAGCACATTCTATCCAAAAGAATTATAACTGTGGATGGGACCTTGATCACTTGATTCAACTAGTATTTCTCAAGTATCCCCACTGTAAAGTGACTGTTTTTCACCTCTGGATACTGTACTCTTTTGCAAGGAAGTCACTTTGCACAGTCCACAAAAGGCATGGGGAGTTCCACCTTTTTGTGGGCAATATATCTACATAAATCTACATAAATTATTTAGAATTCTTCTACAGGGAATATCTAATTTTCCCCTGATTATTTATTTACACATTTATTTATATCAGTATGAGTTTATAGATACTTATATTATACTTTAACTTAAAATCCAAGAATACTTTATTAATTTAGTGCTAAAATTCTTTCAGCTTTGGTTATTGGGAGCTATTTCCATTTTTTCTCCTGTGCCCTTTGGCAAAAACTCATCATTTTGTGTATGAATTTGCTTTTTATTCTTAGCACATCTTTACTTTCTAGCATAAAAAGATGATCCAGTCTCATTTTGCATATTTCTGTCCACCAATCTAGAATCAGAAATTTCTCCACGGTCCTGGTCCTATTATTGGGAAATAGTATTACAAATCAAGATCTATAAGATAGGTGTGGCCATATCCTCTGAGTTGTCATTGCTTCTAAGCTAGCAAATGGAGAATATCTATATGTGCTTTCATTGCTCCACTTGTTTCCCAGCAATTGATATTGTCAATTTTTTGGATTTTTAGCAATTTCTAGATATATTCATATTATTTTATTTTGCAGTTCTCTAATGAAAAATGATGTTGAGCTGTTTTTTATATGCTTATTTGCCTTTTGTAAATTTTCTTTGGTTAGGTGTCTGTTCAGATCATTTGTCCATTTTAAATTGCATCCAATGTCCCTCTTTAACCCAGTAACATAGATGAATTTGTGTATTAATGCTACTAGATTTCTTGAGGTTCTTTTGTGATTCCTATAAAAAAAGCAAATGCCATCTATGGATAGAAATACTTTTACTCCTCCTTTTCCAATTTTTTCTTTTTTTTCTTTTTGCTTTTTATTTCTTTTCTTATTGTACTTGTTAAAACTGACAGTAGAGTATTGAAGAACAGAGTTGGTCAGAGTGAGCGTCCATCTAGTGTTTCTCTTTTTAAGGGGAAAACTTTTGGTGTCTTACCATTGAGTTTTATGTTATGGATTTTTCAAAAATGATTTTTTTCATGGTGAGGGTGATTCCTTCTATTCCTATTTTCCTAAGTATTTTAATCATGAAATTGTGTTAGATTTTGCTAAATGCCTTTTCTTTGTCAATTGAGATGATCATGTGTTGTTTTTTTTTTTCTTTGTTCTATTAATGTGGTGTATTACGTTGATTGATTTTCTCATGTGGAACTTCTCTGTGTTCCTCTGATAAATCCCACTTGATCAAATGATATTGCCCTGGATTATATGCGCTAGAAAATCTATGGGGCTTTTTGAATCTATGTCCATAAGGGCAATTGGTCTTTAGTTTCCTTTCTTGTGCTGTCTTTATTGGGCTCTGGAATATAGGGTGAGGCTGGCATCAGAGAATGAATTAGTAAGAATTTCCTCCTCTTCCACTTTTCAGAAGACTTTGAGAAGGATTGATGTTAATTCTTTTTTTAAAAGTGGTAGAATTCAACAGGGAAGTCATCTGCTCCTAGAATTTTTGTTGCTGTTTTTGTTGGGTGATTTTTCATTATTCATTCAAAGTCTTTATTTGTCTGTTTAGATCTTCTATTTCTTCTTAACTTGGTTCAGGTAAATTACATTTCTGATAGTTTATCCAATTTATCTATATTACCTGATTTGGTGGCAAAAAAATTGTTCATAGAACAATTCTGGGAAGATGGAAGATCAGAGAGACACAGAACTCACTTCTTTCCTAGACAGCTTCAGGACAGGCAAAATCTGTCTGCAAAACTCTTCTAGGGTTTATGACCCAGGAGAAGGCTGGATACCACCCAGAAGAGAGGGGCCAAAGAAAAGGAGACTTGGTGGGTAAGATATGTGAGTAAAGCTGCAGCCACTGGGGCTGGCACACATATGCCCACTCTTGGAACAGACAGTAGTGGGTCCCAAAGCTCCTGGCAGGCAGTTCTAGACTGATTGGGACACAGTGCCCACTTCCCCAGTAAAGGGGAAAGGGAGGACTCAGCCTATGGCCAATCTGGCTTTTGGCCATCAATCTTGGTCTGTAGTGTCCCACAGGTCACCCCTTTCCAGACTGGGTGGGGCCATGACATAGTTTTCCCTTGGGGACCTGCAGGGAACTAAATAGAATTTGCCTTCACAAACACCCTCCTTACTGAACTGGTTGGTTGCTGAGACAAAATTTTATTCCTCTCTGGTAAAAGGGCAGGGGTGGCCAGCCTAGGGAGGAAAGAAGTTTCTGAGCAAGTTTGATTTGCAAGGCTTTGCTCTGATTACACACCCAGAAGAGGAATTCTCTGGGCCATTGATTCTACTCCACCCACTTGGGCAAGTTTCCAGTGAACACATTCCCCCAAGGGTTTAGGTGGAGAGGTCTGTCAAAGAGCACCGTCTGCTGGCAAACTAGGAAAGTGCATGCAAAGAAGGAAATAATAAATAAATAAGAGGCTCTTGGAACCTTTGCTGTCCCCCTGCTCAAGGCCCCTGTACTCTGGTATGCACAGCATTGCTGAGTCCATGGACATGGTTTGAGCAGTTAAACAGGGACAATCATAAAGACCTAGAACAAGCTGAACCAAGAATCAAAGAACAGCTGTAACACACACACACATGCAATCCTCAGGCAAGAGAGAGAAACTGATTGTGGCAATTTGACATTATTTTGTCAATCCCCAAAAGAGAAAGACTTACATGTGTAAACTAATCTATTTCTCTGGGTAATACTCTTTGATAGCATTAAATTCAGCTGAGGGACCTTTGATTAGATTACTAGATAAGATTGATTTAGGACTTTTGATTGGGCTACATCAGTAAGGTGTAACTAAGGTTGGGTCTCAGCCCCCATGCTGGGTCTGATAAAAATGGGAACACAGAGAAAGACTGACTGAGACAGACACAGGAAGAGAGAGCTCTGTCATTTTTTATCTTGCCATGTGACAAAAAGGAGAAGACTCAAGCAGCTGAAGCCCTGGAGAGAGGAGAGACATTTGCCTGACAGCTTACAGCTGAAATTGGGAAGAGACCAGAACAGCCAAGACTGATATAGGAGGCCTGGAAAGAAAAAAGCCCAAGCCGGAGAGAGAGGACTAAGGATCACTTAAGCATGAAGCCTCTAGAGGCTGGGCACATGAAGCTCAAGGGGAAAGGGTGAGTCCAGAGGGAAAGGCTGAAACTTAAGCAGAGATTGGGGGCCATCTTGCTTCAACACGTGGCACCTGACTTTGGTGAGAAAGTATCTCTTACGGTGCTGTAAGTTTATATCATCTATTAGATATATCTGTGCATTTGAATTTTATTCTCATTTGTTTGAGTTTGCTCAAGAGATTATGTTTGAATATGGGTTCTAATAATATATATTCTCAATTCCAGCTTATTTTCATCTTTAGTACTAGTCAATTTTCCTCTCTAGCTCACTGGATGTGTATCTTCAAAATGGGGGATTAGCACTTGAAAATAATGCTATTTATTGAAATCTATGGATTTTAATATTTCAAGTCATTTGAAGTATGATATGCAATATCTGAATATATCAATAAAATTACAGGTTTCTTTCAACTGATTATAATTACTTGTTTTTGTGAAATCACTAGACAGAACTAATCCTAATGTAAATTATTGATGCAATCTTAGCATTGCAGAAAATGGAAAAACTTGTTCAAATTGAATGAAGCAAATATTGAAAATTCTGAAATCCAAAAACATATACAATGGAAAAATTACAAAAAAATGTGATAAAGCCTCTCTCCCAAACAGATTTACATGCAGATAAGCAAGAGATGTAAAGGACAGGGGCTGGGGGGGTGAGGGCTAAGAGATGCAACTGAGTGTATACATATCTTCCCCAGAATACTTCAATAAGAAAATATCCCAGTTGGGCAATTTATACAAGATGAGAAACAATATTAGCGACTATGTTGATAGATCCAATCTAAAAGAGACTCAGAGATAAGGATTGGTGTAGTTTGCCTAACAGTTAACCCCAAGAAACATAATGAGGAATGGAGAAGTGAGATGGGGAGGAAGGAAAGTCTATAAACCTATTAATGAGCATGTTACCACTGTGCGCCCACAGTGAACATCTGAAAGAATATGTGAAACAATCCTCACAATTGTCCCAAAAAGGGGTGAGGAAGTTGTGGTATTTATTCACCAACAACCATTCCTTATTGAATAATTCTGAGAGTGTTAAATGCCTGGTGGCATCAGACTGGCCTTTGCTAAAACCAAGTGCATTTGCATCCTCAGTGAACACCATCAGAGAGAAAGGAAAGAAGTCTGAGTCAGCTTGTACAGAAACAGTCAGTATGTGACCTACAGTGTGGGCTAAGGGGTGATGTGCTGGAAAAGGACATATACTAAAGGCCTACAGGCTAGCACAGTATTCTTACGTGGTTAACTGAGAAAGAATTTAAAGACCAAATAGACTCCAGCCTGATTCTTGAAGGAAATGAGTAAGGGGAAGGGTGGGGTGGATAGGAAAAAAATCAAGGACAGTATGCAGGATGGTCTTGGACTACTCAGTTTCAGATAATTTGGCTGTTGCTGGAGTTCCTGCAGAAATGGGGCCATAGAAGCAGAAATCGTCAGGAGGTACAAATGTATAAAATATTTAGAATAATGAGTGGAGGGAACTCTGTTGAACTGAAGATCTCATATTCTAGTTAAAGTTATTGAGGTTCAATATGCTGGCTGAAAAAACTTAGAATACATACTAAGCTATTAGTTTAAACCCTTGGCTAATACGGGAAGATTTAGCTGATAAGGGACTGCTATAGGCTGTGGCAGGCTTTGTAGACTGAAATAAAAGTTTGGAGTTTATCCTGCAAACAACAGTGTGATATTGATGGTTACTACTTTACTGATATGTAGGATGGATGTAAGCAAGAAAGACTGATATAGAGCTTTAAAACAAGGAAGTATTGTAAAATTCCAGAAATGAGACAGTAAAAGAATGTTCTTAAACTATGTTTTTCTTTGCTACCAGATCAGGGCTATGGCACAATTCTGACTTCCAATTTACTGCAAGCTATACCCCGCTCTAAACTGTCATATGACAAACTCAATTAATATTCCATCTGACAGGTATTTACCACCTCGGTATGTATGGTCAGTTGTAGAAACATAAATTTTATATATTCATCAAAATGTACAAAATAATTTGGTCAAAAAGATTTTATTGATAACAATTTTGTTGTTTCCTTGAATAGGGTCTGAACTATGATCTGAGTATTATAAGATTCAGTCATGAATGAAAGTAATAGAAGAGACTGACATGAGAGGACTTATAATGGCAAAATCCATGGAGCTTGATGGCAACTTAATGACAACTTGAATATTGGCATTGAGGATAATGGCATTGTCATAGATGACACTAAAGGGCTGAGCTTGGGGATGTTGGCATTCTTTCCGTTTTTCTTAAGATACACTTGGGAATCATGACCATAGACTACAGTTCCCTGGGATATCTGAACCTGACTCTCATTTTATCCTCATTTACCACTACTGTTCCCCAATTTGCGGCACTTCAGCCACACTGATCTTTGTTTCCAGAACCAGTTTCTCTATTAAGCACTACTTAGTCTACCACTTTTTATCTCTTCATTCCTATATCTAAATTAGGAAGGTTTCTGTCTCTTATTCTGCTAACAAAAATTTAAAGATATTGCTTAATTGTGTGACATAATAATATGATTGCTCTGTAAAGTGCCTGACTAAACCCCTGTGAATAAGGCTGGAATCTCTCGTGTAGAGTTGGGCCTCTGTAGTATCAATCACTCTGTTTAGGAAGAGGTGAGTTCTTAGACAAGAAAACAGGAGTTTTTTTGCTGTTCTCTCTTTCTCACACTCTTGTACATAATCCCCTGAGGCTGAGGCATGCCTGGGTTTCCATGTGACTCTGGTGACTCTGAAAAGACATCACCTGACTCTGAGTGGTAGGATTTGGAGATAGTCCGGAGGCCTCACTACAGGGAAATATAAGCACAAGATGAACAACTCATTCTTACAAACCAGATTATCAAGATCAGTGAACTTCAGACTTATTCAGTACCCTGCTCTCTCATAATAAGTTACCAGATGCATGCCAATTAATGTGATACTAATAATAAAGCACCATAATTTAAATATAATTTACTGTTTATTAATAAATAGAGTGGTTTCAAGATTTTCTCAATAATACCATCCTCATTACTTTGCATTAAAATATGCTCTCTTGAGTGAGAGAAAATGGAAAGAAATCATAGCTGGTCAGTTGGGAATGGCTCATAAACAACAGCAAGCCAAGGAGTATGTGATGCAGTTAGTATCATCTGCCAACTTGCCTCTCCATGTGGAAGAAGGGTTAAGAACTGCTCTTCTAGTTGGATATTACTACTGTGTTTGTTTCCCTATATTTACTTTCTAGTCTAGTAAATGTCTGTTCAAATGATTAATCAACTCTGTGGTCCTGGGAATCACTTAAAGAGCAATGGTATCTTGTGTACACCATAGTTTGAGCAACAGTGATGGCTAATCCCTAAGAAGAAAGTGAGTATCTAAGAATGATTTTGGTGGCTTATACCTCATTGGCCATCCAACATGGAGATTTACTTGCCACTGCCAAACTAGAGTGGTATTTTAATATTGGAAAATACAGTTTTTAGTAAGGTAAGTTTAGCACCCTCAGACAAATTAAGTCATTCCCCATATATAGATCTAGATTTCTATATGTATATTATACTATCGACTTTGATCTTGCCTTATAATTATTTGTTGACGTGACTGACTCCCTTGTTCACTGAAAATTCAGCCAACAGAATTGGGTCTTATAATGTTATGAATTAATACATTTTGTTATTACTATGCTTAGCATTGAAATAAGCCCTATCAATTCTTGATCAAAGAGCCAACATGATCAGAAAAGAAAATCAAATTTCATCATATTCAATTTGGGACTTTTGTTTTATTTTTTAAAAATAATTTTAGTTTAAGTCACCTTTATTTCATAGTTTAATCTTACTTGGTACTTAATCCTTAATAAACATTTCTTGCTAGATTTATCTTCTAAGTTCTAACAACATGTGAAGAGTAGCATTGAGAAAAATATGCTGAGTGACACTCACACAGAGAAATTTTTCTAAAACATCAATTTGATCAAGGCATTCTTTGATTTGTAATTATTTAACACTAAGGACATGTATATTCAAGGTCTGCTATATAAAATTCAGGCGCCTAATTTGGCACTCCTCTCATTTTTTTCAAGACATTTCTGTAATTTCTACTTCTCTGCATTCTCCTCCCTTCAGACATCCTATATGTGAGGCAATTGGGTCTAATCTAAACCTTGGAATACCAGAGCACTCTTACCCAGGCATCCTTTTCTTTACCAACTTCCCCCTTTCTCTAAATCAGAGGTTCTTAACCTTTTTTGATCAATGAACTCCTTTGCTAGTCAGGTGAAAACCATGCACCCCTTTAGTCCACACTATACTGTGTATTATTTAATAAATATACCACCCTGACACCAACACATCCCAACAAGAATGTTATTTTGAATCTCAATTCAAGATCATGGACCCCTTGTTAAGATTCACTGCTCTAGATGATCATAGTCAGTCCTGTAGCTTTAAATCTATATGCTGATATCTCCTAATATGCAGTCTTGACTCTTTAAGGTACAGTTTTCCATTTGTTTTCCTATTTGACCTCTCCAATTAGATAAGTGAAAGGCATCTCAAATATAACATGAATAAAATAAAACTCATTCTATCTCCACACCTGCCCCATATTAAATATTTCTTTTCCAATTTCCTTCAACCAATAGATCCCACCACCCACCGTCATTGTTTCTTTGCTACAACTTTTTTCTCCCTCAGCCTACCTTAAAAACACAAATCATTAGCAAATCCTGTTGACTCACAATACAAAACATAATCCAAGTATATCTGATTGTCTCCATGTCTGCTAGTATCACCCTAGTTCTGAACTACTGCAATATTCTAGGTGGTCTCCCCACATCCACCCTTACCCTTCAAGATTCATTTTCTAAAATTATGTAGAGTTTTCCATTCTAAACTGTAAATAAGCTACTGCAATTTATCTGCTTTAAAGCCCTTTTTGGTAGGCATAGAATAGTCCCCAAAGAGGTCCAAATCCCATTCCTTGAAATCTGTGAATATATTTTATTACATCACAATGAGGGATTATGCTTTTAAATAGAATTAAGGTGGCTAATCAGCTGATCTTAAAATAAGGAAATTACCTAGATTAACCAGGTGAGCCCAATGAAATAATAATGAAAAAAAGGTATTTTAAATAATGAAGAGGCAGACAGAAAAGCCAGAGTCCAAGGAATGCAATGTAAGGCTCAATTGGCCATTTCTGACTTTGAAGACAGAAAGATGCAATGAGCCTAGGAATACAGGAAGATTGCAGAAGATGTAAAAGACAAATAAACACATTCTCTCCGCAGCCTTCCAGAAGGAGTGCAATTCTGATAACACCTTAAGTTTAGCCTGATGAGCTCTATTTTAAACATCTAACTTCTAGCATTATAAAATAAATAAATGTATATTGTTTCAAGCTACTATCACAGTGGTAAATTCTTGCAGTAGCAATAGGACATTGGTACTCCTTCCCAAGGTTTCTCTTTGCACTAAAAATAAAGTGCAATCTACATACTCTATCATAGAAACCTACAAGATCAACTCACATCAAAAACAGCACCACACCTGCCTTTTATAGGGTCCTCAAACATCCTCAAACATGCATAGCATATTTCTACCTCACTATCTCTCTTCTGTAACTAATATGTTCTTTCCCATTTTGTCATGAATGGCTCTTGCTACTCATGCCTCAGCTTGAATGGTAACTAGTCCTACAGATTTCCCCAAACATCTAATATAAATAACTCCCAGTCTATCTTTTTTTTTTTCTGGGAAAGTAAAAGATTTGGATTTTTATTCTCCATCTCCTCTTTCTGTACTTTCTACTCTTCTACCACATTTGGTCTAATTCTTTCTTTTTTTTTTTTTAATTAATTTATTTTTTATTGTAGGTAAAAACCAAAATTTTCGCAGTATATACCACTATTTGTAAAATGATATATAAATATATATGCATATATGTGCATTTGCTTACAAAAATGTTATTTATATATATATAAATATATTTTAAGAGGTGCTTAGATTACCGAAAATATTACACGGAACCCCCTGGGATTCCCATGTTGCCCACCTCCCACAACTCCCACAATCATATCATGTTACATTACTTGCAGAATAACATTTACTATTTTTGCTATTTTCTTATTTATTTAAGTATTTATTTATGTCTGCCTCCTCAGCCTCTATTAGTATTAGGGGATAACCAGAGATGTAGAAAAAAACAAAACAAAATTGTAACATAAGAGTTAGGCAGAACTTATATTTATTACATCTGCAGAGGTCGGAGCCAAGATCAGTCTAAAGTGACTCAGACCTGACTCTCCGTGCTGCAGTTTCACTCTTGCTTAAATACCTAAGTTTCTACTTAGCATTTGCTTTGATTATACATTAGCTTTTATGCATATGGATCAACACACATAGCTAGTTATATAATTGTATGATTAGTATGTTCAGGAAATCATGCTTGCACATGCATTGCATGATCAACCAGTGAGGCTGCATAGGCCAGCACCACAGCTAAGTAACCTTATTATCTCAGTTTGTATGGTTTGAGGCAAAGGCAACAACAGATTATTATTACTTCCTCTTTTACCCTATAGGGCTACTGGCTCTTTAACTCATATTTTCAATGCTTGCATTTGTCTTCCTATTAGCATTTCAATTGGAGCACAGGCTGTAAACTGGGATGCTGAATTTAAGCAGGTTAAGGTTGGATTCAGTTTCTTAGTCCATTGTTGTAAGGATCCCTTATCACTTTTTATTTGTTCCTTTAAAAGGCCATTCATCTTTTTCTATAAGATATGCACCAGTGTGCTTGTAAGGCAGATGGAAATCTCAAACAATATCCTGATTTATAGCCAAGACTGTGTGAGGTGACCAGTGCATGGAGTTTTTTTTATGTCTGTTAATTTGGGCTGGCAGGTTGTATATATACCTTTTGATTTACATATAATTCTTTCCTAGCATCAGGGAGAGAAATAAGTTACTTTCAAGTATTTAGTCATTTTACATTCATCACTAGTAGGATATAAGTTACATGTGAACAGAATCTACAATAGTGCTTGGCATGTAGTATGCAATCTAAAGTTTAAATTCCATGAATACATGAATAAATGGTGCTATAAATAGCCAATGGTCCTTGTAGCAGTTTGAGATTATTTTATGAACCCCAAAAAGAGAATGACTATGTTTTGAAACTAATCTATTCTTTTGGGTGTGATGATTCTCTTTAGTTGCATTAAATTCAGTTGAGGTATCTTTGATTAGATTACCTGTTAAGCCATGAATTATACCTTCCCTTGCTAATGTTCATGGGAGGGGTCCTAGATCTTTGCTCTTTTGATTGACTACCCCACCCATCAGTTTCCCAAGGAGTCCAATGATGGGGCCCCTTAAGGATATCTGGAGCTCTTCCTTGAAAATCTCCAGATGAAATCTCCTTCCAAATGGCATTCTCCTGACCCAGTTCTTGCAGGGTTCTTCCAGCAGACTTCTGATGGGGTCTTTCCCTCAGGAGATTTCCAGGCGGGGTTCCATGGCCACGTGTTTTGCTGCTATGTTTTTCTGCCATGTTTTAGACTCATGTTACCATTTCCTAAACTAGCCTGCCTCAACTCTCCCCTCAGAGGGTTTACATCTTTATTCTTAAGGGTGTGCTAAAGGGCAATGGTCATTCTTCTGTAATTACTTCCTGCTGATTAAGAGCAGTAGGCCCCACCTAACAAGGTGTAAAACCTATTGCTAGTCTGTTGTGGTTGAGGGAAGATGAGTCTGGCACTGTGTTTGGGGCTGGATGAAATCCATGCATGGCTAACAAGGCCTTGATTCTGGAAGAAATAAAAATAATTAGAATTTTAAAGATACATGGTCCCACTAAAAGGCTACTGGACCACAAGAGTAGGAAAGGCCAAATGCCTCCAAAAACTGCATCCTCCTGAAGTTGGTTGGTTTCATCTTGAAGGTTTTGAACTATTCCAGAGTAATTCAAATAGAGACAGCATTCCTTTTTAAGGAACAGACATGTTCTTCTCTGTGCTGCTGTTACCATATCAAATGCCCTGCAACTTTGCAGCACTACAATTGCAAGAAATTCCATTTGCTACTTAGAGCCTCTGAGTCATGGCTAGTTTCTTCTATGGTTAGTTAACTCTAGGGAAAGATTATAGTAGACCAGCAGGGTTTGGTATAAACTACTAATCCTAGTTCCAATGGTGGTGGTTATGCCTAAGACAGCTAAGAGGGGCATGAGAAGAAGCATTGCCCTTTTAGTTATTGTATAGGGAGAAAATACAGGAACTGGGAACAGACAAGATTTCTTAAGGAGTGTCTGGCTTGCTCTCCCCATAGCAATAGGCATTTGGGCTAGAGTTAGAGGAAACAGCTGACTTTGACACAGACACTTCTTAGCTTTGTCTCTTGAAGAGGTATTTCAGTCCATCCAATACCTGGCACTTGTACATCCTATCAGGTGCTTCTGGTGAGTTGGCACTACCTTGGGCAGCTGGCTTTACTCATAATAAGGGCACTCAGAAGGCAATTCCTTTACATTTAACAGCTATGTGAGTGATTAGATCCACAGAGTAAGGTTTCTTCCATTTTGTTTCTCATTGAGTGTGAGGCCTGTTCTCCTGTCAGGATGAGAACCTGGTCTTCAGGTCCTGGGTGAAGAAATGTCACCCATAGACCATCTGAAAGGGACTAAACTAAAGTGAGTCATAAGCCACATTGTTTGCTGTTTCTCTTCTGGTGGGAAACACTTAGCCCTGCTAGAATGGCATGTGGGTCTGCCAGTCCTCCTCAGGGTATGAGTGGGACAAGGTCTAAAATAAGGGCTAGGAGGAAGACCTGTGTTAGCACTGCAGCTAATTCTTAAAATCTGACCTGCTTGAGTTGTTTCGGTTACATCTCAAGGCAGGTGTGGAGAAGGGGGCCCCTCAGGGACCTGACTTTGGGCCCTTTGCCAGTAGCAGGGTATCTGGATTACATAGCCTTAGCTGTACCTCAGGGGTCTCTAGTAATTGAGCCTGGTATTTATTCAACCAGCAACCTGTAATCTATTGGTGGTCCCTATCCTCAAGCACATCTTTCACCTTGTGTGGGGTAAAGACAGTGAGAGGTGGCCCCCAATTAATTTGTTCACTTTCTCAACTAAAAGGGCTGCTACTTTCATGGATCTCAGGCAAGATGGCCATCCCTGTGCTATGTTATCCAGAGGTTTGACAAAATAAGCTACTGGTTGAGAAATTTCACCCAGTTTCTGGACTAACAATCCCAGTGCCATTCTTTTCTTCTTAGTTATATACAGAAATAAAGGCTTGTTTAGGTTAGGAATTCTTAAGGCTGGAGGGCTAATTAAAGCTTGTTTTATGGCATGTAAGGCAGTTTCCTTGTCTGTTTCCTATTTTAAGGGGTAATTATCAGCCCCTGTAATAACACTGTACAGTGTCTGGTCTATTTTGCCAAACCTGTGTATCCACAATCTACAGTAATCAGCTATTCTTAGGTTAGCCTGCAGTTGTTTCTTTGTTTGAGGCTGGGGAATACTAGTAATAGATTGAACTCTTTCTGGGAAGAGATATATTTCCCCAGGGGTGAGAAGAAACCTAAACAGGAGTTGTTCTCCTGAGAGATTTGTGCATTGAATGCCAATACTCTGTAGCATCTTTTGGCTAGGAAATTAAGGATTAAAATGGTATTGTCATTGGAAATTTCTTTCATTGGACTGCAAAACAACAGGTTGTGGTCATTGGAAACTTCCTTTGTTGGACTGCAAGGCAACAGATCATCCACATATTGTAGGAGGAAGCTCTGAGGAAAGTGAAGCTCTGCTAGGTCTTGAGCTAAGTCATTCCTCAAAATATGCAGGCTGTCTCAGAAACCTTGAGGCACCACAGTCCCCATAAGCAGGACTGGAGGTTTAAAGTTGGACACCTGGCATTCAAAGACAAAAAGGAATTGGGAGTCCAGGTGGAGTGGAATGCAGGAAAAGTGAAGAACAGTAAACCAATCTGTGGTTTCTTAGATATGGTTTAGCAGAGTATAAGGGTTGGGTGTGATGGCATGAATTGGTATTACAAAGCTATTGACTGCTCTTAAGTCTTGAACTAGCTGGTAGATGCCTTTGGGCTTTTTTACTGGAAGAATGGGTTTGTTACAAGGAGATTGGTGAGGAACTAGTAGGCCATTCTTCAAGAACTTTTTAACAATGGCTGGAGGCCTTTAACAGGTTCCTCCTTGAGGGGGTTCTGCTTTCTATGAGGGTAAGGCTGGTTGGTATTATAAGCAATGGTAACAAGGGGAACCGGGAGGGCCCTTCTGCATATCCCAGTTTCCCATACCATAGGATTTACTTTACTATTTATTTCCTGAGGTAGAGCTGTTGATGAGGCACCTAGTTCCTTATCTAGAATCATGGCTAAGCACAAAGTTCCACATTCTTTCTTTAAGTACTGGGCTATAGGTACTTTAGAGGTTTTACTTGTCCCTACTATTTGGATACTTGCCCCCAGAGTATGAAGTAAATCCCATCCCAATAAGGGAGTGGGGCATTCAGGAACAATTAAAAATTGATGGCTTATGATTAGGTCTCCTATGTGACAGAGGAGAGGATCATTAAGGCTCTAATTTTAGATTTACCATCAACATACACTACCAGACAGGTTGGGGCAGGGGAGGTTTGGAGTGACAGGTTAGAACTGAGTAGGTGGTTCCCATATTAATTTTAAAAATCTTACCTGGCATGTCAAAGGTCACCCAGAGCTCTTCCAGTTCAATGTTCCATGGAGTTTTCCAAGGAGACAGCTTTTGCCCCAGACCCATTGCCTCCGTGGAGGCGGTAACCATAAAGCCCCATGGGTCATGCTCCACCTCCCTTTTGGGATTCCATACATTCCCAAGAGAATATGCAGTATGTGTCTATTCCAGTTAAAACAAATTGCTGTTCCTTCCATGATGGAAGTAGTCCAATGTAATCAACCTGCCACCAGTTAGCAGGCTGATCACCTCAGGAAAGATTCCATATCAGGGGCTGAGGGTGGTGCTTTGCTGCTGGCAAATTGGGCACTCAACAGTGGCTGTAGCCAAGTCAGGAAAGGGAAGTCCATGTTGCTGAGCCCATGCATAAACTCCATGCCTACCTCCATGGCCACTTTGTTCATGATCCCCCTTGGGCAATGATAGTAGTGGCTGGGGAAATAGACTGAGCATTAGCAACAGAGCAATCATCTTATCCACTTGATTATTAAAATCTTTCTCTGCTGAAGTGACCCTCTTATGAGCATTCATGTGGGACACAAATATTTTCATGTTTTTTGCCCATTCAGAAAGGTCTATCCACATACCTCTCCCCCAGACTTCTTTGTCAGCAATGTTCCAATCATGTTTTTTCCAAGTTCCTGACCATCCAGCCAAACTATTGTGAAAAAAAAGCCATGAGGCAGTGTACAAATGTACCTTCAGCCATTTCATCTTCCAAGCAAAATGAACAACCAGGAGCACTGCTCGAAGTTCTGGCTACTGGGAGGATTTGCCCCCACCGCTGTCCTTCAGGGATGTCCCACAAAGGGGCTATTGTTCTGCACTGTACCCTTTTGAGTGGTACCTGATTATCTCATAGAACCATCTGTAAATCAGGCCTGAGTTTTCTCTTCCTCAGTGAACTGATTGTAAGGATCTCTCCAAGAGAACAAAGAGAAGGTAACATTGCAGGAGTGGTGACCATGGGAATTTGAGCTACTATCTCATGTAACTTACTTGTGTCTTCAGGATCCACTTGAGCCCTATCTTGTATATACCAATGGAGTGCTGTTGTGCATGCCCAACTTTATGGTTTGGTTGGTCAGACATTACCTAGCTCATGATAGGCAATTCAGTTCTCATGGTAACTTGGTGGCCCATGGTTAAGTGTTCAGTCTCTACTAAGGCTCAGTAGCAGGCTAAAAGCTGTTTCTCAAAAGAAGAGTACCTGAAGAGGACAGTAGAGCTTTGCTTCAAAATCCTAAGGATCTGTGTTGTGATTCCCTTATAAGGCCTGCCAAAAGCTTCAGACAGCATTTCTATTTGCCACTGACACTTCCAGCACCATTGGATCTGCTGGATCATATGGCCCGTGTGGTAGTGTAGCTTGCCCAGTAATCTGGACATGTTGCAGAGCCTCCTCTTGTTCTGGTCCCCAATCAAAACTAGCAGCTTTCCTGGTCACTAAGTAAATGAGGAATTTGTTGTCTCCAAAATCTGAAGAGACCAACTAAGCGTTGTGCCTCTTTTTCTGGTTGTAGGAGCAGCCAGATGTCACAACGTATCCTTCATTTCAAGAAGGGATATCTTGACATCCCCACAGCACTGAATACCTAGAAATTTCACCAAGGTGGAAAGCCCCTGTATTTTTGTTGGATTTATCTCCTATCCTCTCTCATGCAAAGGCCTTAACAATAAGTCTAGAGTCATTGGTAATTCTTGCTCACTAAGTCCTATCAACATGATATCATCAATATAATGGACCAGTGTGATGTCTTGTAGGAGTTAGAGATGATCAAGTTCCCTGCAGACAATATTATAATATTGGGCTGGAGAGTTGATATACCCCTGAGGCAAGAGAATGAAAGTATATTTCTGGCCTTGCGACTTGAAAGCAAGCTGTTTCTGCTGGTCTAATGGCAATTGAGATAAAAACATTTGCCTGATTAATAGCTGCATATTGGGTACCAGGGGATGTGTTGATTTGCTCGTTCAATGTTACCACATCTGGGACAGCAGCTGTGACTGAAGTCACCAATAATCTACTGTCATCCTCCAAGAGCCATCTGTTTTCTGCACAGGGCAAATAGGAGATTTGAATAGGGATGTGGTGGGAATCACCACCCCTGCATCCTTCAAATTATTGATGGTGAGACTAATATCTGCAATCCCTCCAGGAATCTGATATTGCTTTTGATTTACTATTTTGGTATGTAGGGGCAGTTTTAGTGGATTCCACTTGGCCCTTCCTAGCATAATCACCTCACTCCACAAGTCAGGCATCCAATGTGGGGATTCTGCCAGTTACTGAATATGTCTATTCCAATTATGCATTCTGGGACTGGGGAAATAACCACAGAATGGAAATAATCCAGGGACCCACTGGACCCACTGTGAGATGGCCCTGAGCTCAAACTCCATCACATGACCTCCATAAGCCCCTACTCTGACTAGTGGACCACAATGATATTTTGGATCTCCTGGAATTAATGTCAATTCTGAGCCAATAATCCCCAAAATGTCTGGTCATTTTCTTTTTCCCAGTGCACAGTTTCTCTGGTCAAAAGTTGTAAGTCTCCTTGGGGAAAGCTGGCAGGCAGATTAACAGTATACAATTTTAGAAGTTTAACAAGATCCTTCCCCAAGGGGACCAGGCCTTCTCATTCAAAGGGCCCTTGGTCTGTAAACTGTCTCAAGTCCAGGAATTGATTAAGGAGCCATAATTATCTGTGTCTGTAATTCGAGTTAGGGTTTTGTTCACTCAACCTAGAATTCTACTGCTTACATATATCAAGTAGGAATTTAGTAGACTGCTCATGTATTTCACTTCTGGTACCCTATTGTGGCAGTTTTTTATTGTTTATGAATTCCAAAAATAGATATTAGATTGTGTTTGTAATATGGTCTGTTCCCCTGAGCATATTAGATTGTATTAAATTCAGAGGTTTCACTTTTACTTGATTAAATTATGATTAGGGCTTTGATTTGGCCATGTCAGTCGGATTATGAGTCCCCACCCCCTTGGTGGGGGTGGGGAATTCACAGAGAAAATGACATGGCAGAGGAGAGAGTTTTTAGTTTTGATGCTGTAGCCCGGAGGAGAGAGCTGAAGAATTCACTTGATATTATAGTTTATAGCTGGCCTTGTAGAGAGAGCAGAGTAGATGTGCCCAGAAATAAACAAGCCCTTGGAAAAGAGATGAGACTTATGCCAGCCTACATTTGAGATTGGAAGAAGCTTGATCCACAGAGCCTTAATAGGGAAGAAGGAGGGCTGAACCCTTGCAGATATTGCCCTCTATCTTGTTTCAACACGTGGCAACAGACATTGGGTGAGGAAGTAACTTTGAGTTGGACTCTTTAAGGCTTTGTGACTGTAAGCTTCTACCCCAAATAAATACCCTTTATAAAAACCAATAGATTTCTGGTATTTTGCTTCAGCAGCCCTTTGGTTGACTAATACACCCATGTTCTATTACGCAACTCACTATGCAACTCAGACTTTTGTTTGCTGCTTAGTTTCTGACTTTCATTGTGGTAGCCATTCCCTCCTTGTCTTTGGTGATTAACCACTGAAACTTGGCTATTACTGGCCTGAGATCTGATCATCCCCATAATGTTTAAGGATTTTAGCTCCATTAGAGCAGTTTCTACAGTAATATCTGAACTAAAGAGAAGAGCCACCACAGAGCTGTTCAGGGAAGATGGAGTTAGTTTTATAAATATATTCCTCACAGTCCTGGTTAAAGGTGTGTCCTCTGGATATTCCTCGGGTAGGTGGGCAGCTCTTAAATGGTAAATCCATTCTAGCTTACCAATCTCTCTAAGCCTTTGAATTCCCTCTTCTACAGTGTAACAGGGAAATTAGGCATCTTGACCTCTAGGTCATCTTTTGGTCCATGTTTCTGTCAGCCAGCCAAACAAACTGTTAGAGACCTTTCTAAAGCCTTTAGCTTCAGCATTGCATCCAGAATTTCTGCTTAGTGGGCCCATATCAATAAATTCATCATGATCTAACTTTATATTCCTTCCACCATTATTCCAGCCCCTTAATATCCATTCCTATACATATTCCCCTGATTTCTGTCTATATAGTTGGAAAATTCATGCAGTTCTTTTAGAGTATAGCATACTTCTTCGTGGGTCACACTTTGTAGTTTGCCTTTGTGAGCTTACTGTGATTTTAGTCTAGTAATAGGTCTGGGAGAGAAGAGTAGTCCGGGTGTATAAGGAAAAGATTGGAAATGCCTTGCAAGCCACTGACCTTAGGGTATTCCTTTTCATTTTCATCTGGTGAGATGGGATTAATATCTTCAGGTAGGGGTTGGAAGGGAGGTTCCTCAAGGCACGGTGAAGGTTGGGCAGTATATGCTGGAATTTAGCTGGTACTTGCCTAAAGGCTGGGAGGAGGCCCAGATACTCTGGGGCAGGCTGGGGCTGGGCAGTCCAGGCTTTAGTTTGCCTGGTCCTGTCTCAGGGCTGGGAGGAGGTCCAGATTCCCTGAGGCAGGCTGGAGGTTGGGTGATACAAGCTTGATATTGTGTGATCTCCAGAAGGCAGTCCAAAACAGCTTTATCTGGCAAAGTCTCAGCAGAATTTAAGGCTCCAAATTCCCAACTGATATCATCATCATCCCATATGTATCCTTTCCATTCAATGCATTCACTTTAACAGCAGACACCCTGAGAGGTTGATATTTTAGTTTCCTTTGTAACTCTGCTACTCATACAAAGAGACTCTGAATCTGGTTTTCAGAGATCTCAAGACTGGCTGCATGAAAGAAGATTTTCTTTGAAACACATAGAATTTTTCACATCATTCATGTGGCATTTGAGTTGCAAATTTGAAGCGTTTAGCACATCCCTTTCTTTTGTAACTATATCCAGAGTATCTAGGAGGAGCCAGCCAAAATCATTGTACCTTTTAATTCCACAAAACTCTAAGATGTTGAAAAAACTCTCACCCAAATCCTTGCCTCTTAAAAGCATGGAAGTAGGGGAATCCAGTGGTGATATTTTGTGTATCTCCATTGCCAACTCATGCCTTGGACTGTTAGTGGCCTCTTGATTATTGGAAAGGGAGTCATTAGTATCCCTGAGTCCAATAAGAGTAGATGGTCAATTGCAAATTTTGCTAAACCATTTCAGAAATCCCATGTTTAACATTCTGTTTCTCAAGAAGCACTCCTGGCACCAAGTTCTGTTAGTCAGGGTTCTCTAGGGAAACAGAATAGGCAGGAGATATCTGTAAATAGTATGAGATTTTATAAAATTCCCTCACATGACCATGGGGATGCACAAGTCCATAATCTACAGGCAGGGTGCAGTACAGGGGCTCTGATAAAGTCCTTGATGAGTTCCCAGGAGATGCTGGCTGTCCAAAGTTGAGCTGGAAAATTCTCCCTGAATGCTGAAATCACTTACCCTTTTAAGGTATTCACCTGATTGGATAAAACCTCACTCATTGTTGATGGCAAACTCCTTGGTTGATTGTAGATGTAATCAGCCATCTGTGTAATAAATTTGCTAATGACTGAAGTCTCATTAATATCCCTGTATTATAATTAAATCAGTGATTGCCTGACTAAGCAACCAGGCAGAATTACCTAGCCAAGGTGACACATTAGTCTAACCATCACAGGAACACAAAATATTGGTAAGTAAGAATTTCAAGGAAAAAACTCTAATGTAATTAGAGTAATGAATGTTTCTGGAGGAAAATATTTCTAGTAAAAATGTGTTTTAATTACCTTTTCACTAGCATTTCCCTGATGAGAGTTTTATAAAGGCCAGTTGGTTGCTAATGTTAGTTTTTAAAGTAGGTGCAAAATGCAAACTCTGTCCTCTGCACCATTTAGGAGACTGTTTCCACCACAAGTCAATGGAAACATTTATGTCATTGGCAGAAAATAGTTCAAATATTCCAAGTAATTCTAGGAAGGATTTTCTTGGCATGGACATCACAATATAGCCAGAGAGACATAATCTCACAGTATTATATAAATACTAAATTGGATTGTTAAATGTATATTTTGAGCCCCAGAAAGTAAGGAAAATGCCAACTTATAAGTAAGTTTTAAGGGGCATGTTCTGATTTTCATTCCTTTGTGTCCACACTTATTAATCTTAGTACCATTTTAAACATAAAATTCTAAGTATGTGATTTTATGTTTGGCTGCTTAAATAAATATCATAAAGTGGCTTTACCTAGCCTCAGAAATTTATTGTTTCATGGTTTCAGAGGCTAGAAGACTTTATTCTTCCCAGGAAAGTATCTTCTGGACTTTTGACAAATTTTGAAGTTCCTTGAGTTTTCTGTCATGTAACAAGGCAATGGCAGCATTTCTTCTTTCATTTCCAGGTTCTGTTGACTTCCATGTGTTTCTTTTGTGGCTTCCTCTTCTTATCTAATTTCCTTTATCTGTAAGGACTTCAGCCATATTATAGTAAGACTCCCTCTCTTTCAGTTTTGGCACACCAAAACTATTAAAGTCTTCAAAGGTCCAATTTACAAAGGAGTTCACACTCACATGACCAGGGTTTGGGACTTGAAAAGATTTTTGTGGGAGACATTAAGCAATCTCCAACAGCAGGAGAAAAATATTCCCACTGAATTGTTCTACAAATAATTCATAAATAGGTGGGAATGGGTTTTGTTGCCTCAGAGAGTAGAAGGTGTGCTGTGAGCATGACTGGGAAAGTAAAACCGCTCCCACTTTTTTTTATAGCCAATATACGATTTCTAAAATCTTCCTTTGTATCTATATTCATAATGTCTTTAATCTTATACCTGGTTTACTACAATAACATTCATTGTTTTCTTCAGAGGCCATTAAAAACTTCTCAAAAGATTCCTTTCCCACTTATCTATAAATCTCCTATCATTTACAGAGTAAAGAGTACCTATTTTCCATCACATATCAGGCTTAATTTGTTTTGTTTATCACTAAACACATAAATAAATTGACTATCATTTGTACACTCTTTATTTCTTTATATTCTATACTCCCATATACTTTGTGTAAACCTAGCTTGGCAGCATTGGTTCAAATCCTGGGTTCGGGCATCTGCTAAGACCTAGGTCTGGGATGGGGATACCCAATGGTATGACTGAATTCTCAGGACTTTGAGACCAGAGCAGCAGCTCCAAATATCCCCCAAAGCCTACATGACCTCTGAGAGATTGGTCCCCTAACTTCTTAGAGGGACAAATGTTTTGGGAGCATCACTTTGGAGGGTAAAAGTTTAGTCAAACTCAAACTCTGGGATACCAGATTGGCTGACAAACTCTTCTTCATTTTTCCTAGAATAATGGGTGTGGCCTCTAGCACATCAGCAGACTCCCCACTGGGGTGTATTCTCAAGAATTGGGCAACCCTGCCTACCAAAGGATTGAGGAAGAAGAAACTGATCTTCTGTCACACCACATGGCCATGGCACAGCTTTGAAAATGGCCAGCAATGGCCTACTAATGGCACTTCAAATTATAACCACATTTTACTGTTAAACCTCCTGTGTAAAAGGGAAGGGAAGCAGTTAGATATTCCATATGCCCAATTCTTTATGGCTCTATCTCAGAACACAAGTTTAAATGGATCTTGTAGGTTATGTTATGCTCAGGAAGTGAAACTACCCCCAGAAAAGAGAGAACCTGAGAATGAAGGCAATAGCTTAGATGATGCCTCCTCAGTTTGCCCCTATCATGTAACCCAGTTCCAAAGCCTAAGGCTCCCTTGGACTCACCTCAAGCTTCCACGTCCCCACCTCATACACCCATAGCTAGTCAGCAGGAGTCACCAGGGGTGGGACACAGGTTCCCCTATGGGCTCCCATGGGACATAATCCCAGGCAGAGCTAGGGTACTGGAGCATGGAACCCCTCTGCATCTGTGTCATGTGCCAAGATTGGACCTGACCCTGGCTGACAGGATCCGGGCACAGGTTGGGGGTGCAAAGCAGGCCTTGTTGAAACAGGGGCTCTTGGGCAGAGCTTTTAGTATTTTATAAATTCTCATACTATTTACAGATATCCACCTACCAGGGGACCAGAGATTGGCCTCTACCCAATGAAGGAAGTAGCAAATAAAGATGCTACTAGCAATTAGAGTCCTTGTTCCCTTCTTCCTGGAAGATTTAGCTCAATGTGGTATGGAGTTTGGACAATTTTCAGAGGACCCAGCTAAATTTACCAAGGAATTCCAGCAGTTAATCCTAATTTATGAGCTACCATGGGAAGATACTCAGGTTATCCTAGCCATGGGCTACATCCCTGAAGAAAAACACTGCATTTGGGAAGATGCCCAGGGACATGCTGATAAGATAGTGGCCACAGCAATATGCTATAGGACTCTTGGCAGTCCCAGATACCAACCCTACCTGGGGCTACCAACGGGGACAAGCAGACCTAAGGGAAAGGACCATAAAGTAGCATGTTTATTAGAGGGAATGAGAAAGTGTGTCATCAAGCCTATAAACTATAATAAGCTACAAAAATAACATTGAAAAAAAAATTCTGCCTTGTTCCAAGGGAGGTAGTTGAAGCTATAAGAAAGTATACTTAGATTAATCCAGACTCACGGGAGGGACAGATTATGTTAAAAGCTTATTTTGTCAGCCAGTCAGCCCCAGATATTAGTAGCAAACTCCAAAAGCTAGCACTAGGCCTATGAACCCCAATGAATTCCCTTTTAAAGGAAGCTTTTTTTGTCTTCAACAACCACAAAAAGTCCATCAAGGAGTCAAAGGTAAGGAGAGACAGGGAAAAGACTTACCTTGTGGCAGTCACCATGGGCCGTGGCCTGACACATTGGGGTCACCCTGGCTCAGGTTCCAAAGCATCGAGATTGTGCTTCAACTGTAGAAATCTTGGCCACTAGAAGAGAGACTGCTCTAAACCACCGCAACCCCATAGGAAATCCCCCAGCCCCTACTTCCAATTCTGGAGGGATTTAGTGTTTCCGGTTGTAAGCAGGACAATTAAGTATTATTATATGGAAAGAATATATTTATATGTTAGCTATTGGTTTTATTTAGAGACTAAGTATGCTTTAAGATTATGTGTGTGACTGCCAAGTTGACAAGGTGTGGACTGTTATGGTTAGGCTAATGTGTCAACTCTGTCAGGTAATGGTGCCCAGTTGTTTGGGCAAGCAAGCACTGGTTTAATTGTAATACAAGGACATTTATGGACTTTTGTCATCAATGAGATTTTCGCACATATGGCAGATTAAATCTAAAATCAACCAAGAAGATTGCCATCAGCAATGAATGAAGTTTTATCCATTCAGTTGAACATCTTAAAAGGGGAAATAATTTCAGCATTCAGGGAAAGATTTCCAACTTGACTTTGTACAGCTAAGTCTCCTGGGAATTCATTGAAGACTTTCTTTGGAGCCCCTGGATTGCAGCCTGCCTGTAAAATTTGTACTTCTGCATACCCACAGTCACATGAGAGAATTTTATAAAATATCATACTATTTACAGATATCGCCTACCAATTCTGTTTCTCTGGAGAACCCTGACAAATACAGTTTTTAAAGTGTTTCCTTTAAAGCCTATCATATTAGCTGTAGACAAATGACTAAAATTTATATGTGATATTTCTGAATTAGAGTAGTATAAATTATCCCCGAACAAATAGACAAAAGCACATTTGTTTAGTAATAACAGAATGTTAGTAAAGTTTTAAAACTTCTTTGGATAGTATGGATAGCCATATACTTAAAATTTAGCAGAGGAAAGAGATTTTTAACCTCTAAAATGGAATAATTTTTAAAATTTCTGTGTTGAATATTTTCTATGTTCTAAACACATTACATGAGCAAGGAATATAATTTCAAAACATTCTTTTAAACCCTGATATAGTTTTAGGGGCTTTCAAGTCTTTTAATTCTAAGAATAATAAAATTTTAATATAAAACATTTTTTTTGATAAATTATACTCAGCTGAGGAACCTGCAGGGTGTATTACTATGTTAAGGTGACAAAAGTAAGACATTTAATGAAATCAATAAATCAAATTATATAGATTGCAAATGTTCCTTTTTTTTTTTTTATGGGTAAAAATAAAAATTCTCACAATACATACAAACATTTGCAAAATGATATATAAATATATATGCATATATGTGTATTTGCTTACAAAAATGTTATTTATATATATACATACATATATTTTAAGAGGTGCTTAGATTACCCAAAATATTACACGGAACCCACTGGGATTCCCATGTTGCCCACCTCCCACACCTCCCACCACATCCCACACAAACATCTCCCACAAGTGTGGCCCACCACCGTCAATGAACTTACACATCCTGGATGGACACTACATATTAGTAAAAGGAGTAATCTCTCAAGAAGAGAGAACAATCATCAACATTTACGCACCTAATCGAGGTGCCTCAAAATACGTGCGGCAAACTCTGGAAAAACTAAGAGGAGAAATAAATTCCTCTACAATTATAGCAGGGGACTTCAACACACCACTATCATCATTAGACAGAACATCTAGGCAGAGAATCAATCAAGAAACTAAGGCAAATGTTCCTTAAGCTCCATATGATCTGAAATTTAAAATCCTAATGACTTCTAGGATTGTCACTCAAAAACCTCTGCAACAAATGGACTATGCTTTGGAAAGCAATGTTGGAGATGTTGGGGGAGGTACAAAATGAAATGGGCAATAGGGCCCATAAGGGAAGATGATCTGCACATTGACCAAAGGAAAACATGGTATAGAAGGAGGATATAGAAATTTAGAATGATATGACGTTTGAGATGAGACTTAAAATATTCTATTTCATGAAGAATGTCACTGTGATTTTTGAAACTCAAATTTTTTGAAGTGGAAAGAACAGGATTTGAATATGTGAAAAACAATATTCCAGAAATAAAGATGACTTAGAAAGAAGCCTGGATATAGGAAAGTGCAAATTGGGTAAATGTAACAGTGAATTTGACCAAAGTCAAAAAAGTTTAATGGAAGAAAATGTTGGAAAGATACAGCTAGATGATATTTGAGCTTGGAAAATAGATTAAATCTTGACTTTATTCTAGATTCCCTCTACACTCAATGGGGACTCGTTGAAGATTTTTGAGTAAAAGGGCTCATATGATGAACTCTGTGCTTTAGCAAATTAGGCTAGCAAGGTGTATAAAATGGATTATAGGAGTGAAATTTGGCAGCAGGGAGACCAACAGAGAGCCTGTCTTCATTGGCCAGGTGGGGACTTGGTAGTATGGAACTAGACAGGAGGGTTTTGGTGAGATAGAAATTATGGTGATAGAATCCAAAAAGACTTTTTTAACCAATTGGATTTAGAGGGCAAGGGAGAAAGAGGAATCAAATATGATGTCAATAATTAAGTTCTATGTGATAGGAAAATGTAAAAAAAAGAAGCGGGGGAGAATTTGGAGAAGTTATGAGAAGAAAGATGGGAATAAATTTGTACATATTAAGTATTAGATATTAAAATATTCAAATAAATGTGTCTTGAAGCCAGTTAGGAATTTTTGTAAGGAGCTTAGAGTGGGAGGGAGCAGGGCTGGGGATTTGAAATCATCTGCAGATTTTAAGGCTTATCATTTATTGAATGTATAACTTGTCCCAGACATCATGATAAGCACCATACAATTACTATTTTATTTAACCATTAAACACACCTGTAAAAAACATTATTAAGACTGATAGCAATGAAATAACTTTCCCAGTGTCTCAACCAATAAAATGGAACAGCTGGGATTATAAGCAGGTTTGTTTGAAACCAAAGCAGATCTATAGAGGTCATGAATTAATTAGAAGGTAGCTTTACTTGTTCTCCTAGAATGGGGTCTACCACAGAAAAGAAAGCCCATGTTTCCTGTTGCTTTCCTTTCCTTCCTCTGTTATCTCCTCATTGCATGGAGTGGGAGGTGGCACTGACTGGAGTAATGTTTGGAAGATTGGTATCTTAGTTTGACAGACTTCTGTGAAAAATACCACACATTGGGTTGCCTTATGACAATAATTCATTGTCTCATTGTTTCAGAGGCTTGAAGGTTTGCTTCATCCCAGGTCTGTAGTATTCTGGCTGGCTGATAAGTCTTGGGTTTCCTGGTTTCCTATCACATAGGAATGTCCTCTCCTTTTTCTACTATGTTCCAATAACTTCCTGCTCTTACTACTGCAAATAGCTTACTCTTCTTAAAGACTCCAGTAACAGGATTAAGATCCAACCTCATTCAATTGGGTTAGGCCTTAACAAAATATAATGTCTATGAAAGGTCCTATTTACAATCAATTCACACCCACAGGAATGGATTACGTTTATGAACATGGTTTTTTTTTTTTCTGGACTACATAATTCAAATTGCCTCAGTTGGGAGAATAAAATTGGGTTCTGCTGCCTTTACATAAGTCCTCACATGGGCTTTAGCCACAAGTGTTGGATCTATCTCTAGAATTTCTTTCAATAATATACTATCTTTTCATATCTTTGTACCCTATGAAAAGTCCAGGGTAAGAAGAAAATGCCACTTAGCATCTTATTACGTGCTCATGAACAGTACCTCCCATCCTTCAGAGGTTTAACCTATGATGTAGTCCCAGAAATCCAGTGTCAGCCTCAGCACTTAAAATGAACCATCCAATAACCACTATCACCCCCATCCACTGCCCAAACAGCCCCTTCCAGCTTATCGTAGAAATTGCCCAAATTGACAATAGCTCCCAACCATCTACTCTCTTTCCGGCTCCTGGTCTCCCAGGACAACTAACAAAAGGATGATGATATTGGACAATGCCCATTTCCCAAAACAGAAAGTATCTACAATTGCAAGCAAGACAGTTCTAACCATCTGCCCCATGGTATCTAAGCCCTCTCAGAAACCGAGTGGGCATCACCATAGCAAAATCCTCAAGATTAAAGAATGAATAAACATAAAGGGGAATGCAATTTTGGACATAAGTAGACTTATGATTATTCTAGCAATGGAAGAACTTGTAATATTAATATAAAGGCAGTGGCCACCAGAGTTTCTGAGGGAGGAAGAGCAAAAACCAGGTATAAAATGGGGTACTTTAGGGACATTGGAATTGTCATTCATGACATTGCAATGTGTTCATCAACTGTAGCAAATGCACCATGCTAATGAAAGATATTGTTGATGGGGGAAAGTGGGGGAGGGGGAGGGGGCAGGGTATCTGGGAATCCCCTATATATTTTTTTTCCTTCTGAAACAGTATTTTATTTAAACCCAAATGTAAGCACACTATAAGTATTGTTCTACAATTTTTATATTTCTTTTGACTGTATTGTCTGGGATAACTTTTCATATTAGCATGTATCTATTTATCTATTCATATTAATGGTTGCCAATTTTTCTCATATATGGATATACTATAATTTATTTAACTCACTTTCCTATTGATTTTAGGTTATTTGTTATGATAGACAATACTTCAAAGAACAGACATTCATGTACACTTTGCACATGTATGCAATCATATTTGAGGATAAATTCTGGTAATGGAATTGTTGGGCAGGAGCAAGTACAGTTTATATTTTGAGAGAGATTTTAAATAACAACTATTTACATTCTTATCAACAATATGTAAGTCCTTGTTTTCCCACACTTACCAACACAGTGCATTATCGCGATTTGAAATCTATGCAGGTTGAGAGGTGAAAGGTAATATCTCATTGTTATTTTCATTTTTAAAATTAAAAGTGAATTTAATTTAAAAATATATGTTCAATTTATATTTTTCTTGGGAATTACCTGTTTAAATATTTTACCTATTTTTTTCTATTGAATTATTTGTCTTATTCATTCATAACTTTTTTAAAATATATTTTTTATTGAAGTATACCATTCATACATGAAAGTGCATAAACAATAAATGTATAGTAAAGATTGTGAACTTACAAAATAAACATACATAACATCATACGGAGGTTTCATACATCACCCCTCCACCAACACTTTGCATTGTTGTAAAACATTTGTTACAAACCATGCAAGAGCATCGTTAAAATATTACTACTAACTATAGACCCTATCTTACATTTGGTGTATTTTTCCCCCAACCCACCCTATTTTTAAAAAATATATTTATTACACAGATTGCAAACTTGCAAACAATCATACACATGTATAGAATTCCCATACAACACCCTTTAAACAACACACCACACCATGGTGGAATATTTGTTACAGATTATGAGATAATATCCTCAAACTATTACTACTAACCATGGTCCAAGCATACATTTGGCACACTTTTTCCAAACACCTTCATTATCAACACAGTACATTTTTGGCATTGATGCAAGAATATTATAGTATTGCTGTTAACCACAGTCTATAGGTCACACCAGTTGTAGTGTTCCAATGCTTCTCCACATTCCCACCACCCTGCAATAGTGACGTACATCTGGCTTTAGCTCACAGAAGGACACTCTTGCATTTGTACTCTCAACCACAATTCTCATCCACCTCCAGGTTCATTGTGTTATTCAGTCCCTAGATTATTATTTAGCTTTCTTTCAATTGACATTTACTTCTTTAGACTACCCTTTCCAGCCATAAACCCATTTATAAACCAGTTGCTACTCACTATAATGTGTTACCATCAATTCTATCTATTTTCACACTTTTACAGTCAAGATAATTAAAGCTTCTACATATATTAAGCATCAGTAGTTCTTTCTCAACCCTTCTCTTATCTCCTAATAACCTATACTCTAGGTTTTAACTCAATGTGTTTACTTTTTGTATTTAGTTCATATTAATGAGACGATGCAATATTTGTCCTTTTATGTCTGGCTTACTTTGCTTAGTAGTATTCCATCGTGTGTGTATATACCACATTTTGTTTATCCATTCATTGGTTGATAGACACTTTGGTTGTTTCCATCTTTTGGCAATTGTGAATAACGCCACTATGAACATCCGTGTGCAGATGTCTGTTCATCCCATAGCTTTTCGTTTTCCTGGATATATTCAGAGTAGAGGAATTGCTGGATCATAAAGCAGTTCTATATTTAGCTTCCTGAGGAATGGCCAAACTCTCTTCCACAGAGCCTGCAACATTTTACACTCCCACCAACAGTGAAGGAGTGTTCCTGTTTCTCCACATCCTCTCCAGCACTTATTGTTGCCTGTTTTTTAATAATGGCCATTCTATGCGATGTTAGATGATATCTCACTGTTGTTTTGATTTGCATTTCCGTAATAGTAGTGATATGGATCATTTTTTCATGTGCTTTTTGGCCATTTGTATTTCCTTTTGAAGAAATGTTTATTTAAATCTTTTGCCCATTTTTTAAATTGGATTGCTTGCTCTTTTATTGTTGTGTTATATGATCTCTTTATATAGAATGGAAATCAAACCCTTATCAGATATGTGGTTTCCAAATATTTTCTTCCTTTGAGTGGGCTGCCTTTTCACTTTCTTGAAGAAGTCCTTTGAATCACAGAAGTGTTTAAGTTTGAGGAGGTCCAATTTTATCCAATTTTCGTTGCTCGTGCTTTTGGTGTAAGGTTTACGAATCTACCACCTATCACCAGGTCTTGAAGAAGATTCCCTCCATTTTCTTCTAGGGCCTTTATTGTACTTGCTTTTATATTTAGGTCTTTGATACATTTTGAGTTAATTTTTGTATAATATGTGAGATAGGGGTCTTCTTTCTTTCTTTTGGCTGTGGATATCCAGTTCTCCCAGCACCATTTGTTGAATAAACTGTTCGGTCCCAGCTGGGTGGGTTTGATAGGCTTGTCAAAAATCACTTGGCCATAGATGTGAGGGTCTGTTTCTGAACCATCAATTCGGTTCTATTGGTCTATATATCTATCTTTATGCCAATACCATGCTGTTTTTACCACTGTAACTAAGTAATATGATTTAAAGTCTGGAAGTGAGGGTCCTCCAACTTCATTTTTTTTTTTGAAGATGTTTCTGGCTATTTGGAGCCTCTTACCCTTCCAGATAAATTTCGGAATTATGTTTTTCATTTGTTTAAAAAATGGTGGTGGAATTTTTTTAAATTAGAATTGCATTGAATCTGTATATAATTTTGGATAGGATTGACGTCTTAATGATACGTAGTCTTCCAATCCATGAGCATGGAATAATCTTCCAATTATTTAGGTCTTTTAAAAAATTTCTTTTAGCAATATATTATAGTTTTCCAAATACAAGTGCTTTTCATCCTTGGTTAAGTTTATTTCTAAATATTTGATTCATTTAGTTGCTATTGTAAATGGAATTTTTTTTCCTGACTTCCTCCTCAGATTGTGCATTACTAGTATATAAAAACACCACTGATTTTTGCATATTGATCTTGTATACTGATACTACCGATCATTTATTAGCTCTAGCAGCTTTGTGGTAGATTTTTTGGGACTTTCTAGATATACAATCATATCATCTGCAAATAGTGAATGTTTAAATTATTCCTTTCTGATTTTGGATGACTTTTATTTCTTTTTCTTGCCTGATTGCTCTAGCTAGACCCTTTAGCACTATATTGATCAACAGAGGTGCAATGGGCATCCTTGTCTTGTCCCTGATCTCAATTGGAAAGCTTTCAGTCTTTCACTATTGAGTACAATGTTAGCTGTGGGTTTTTCATATATGACCTTTATCATATTGAGAAAGTTTCTTTCAATTCCTATTTTTTATAGTATTTTTATCAAGAAAGGATGCTGTATTTTGTTAAATGCCTTTGTGTCAATTGATAAGATCATGTGATTTTTTTTTCTTTGATTATTAATGTGGTGTATTATGAAGACTGATTTTCTTGTGTTGAACCAGCCTTGCATCCCTGGTATAAAACTCACTTGATCAAGATGAATAATTTTTCAATGTGTTGTTGGACTCAATTAGCAAGAGTTTTATTGAGGATTTTTGCATCTGTATTCATTAAAGAAATAGAGCTGTAATTTTCTTTTTGTTTAATATCTTTATCTGGCTTTGGTATTAGGGTGATATTGGCTTCGTAGAATGAGTTTGATAGTGTTCTCTCTTGTTCAACTCTTTGGAAGAGCTTGAGTAAGATTGGTATTAAATCTTCTTTGAACGCTTGGTAGAACTCACCTGTGAAACCATCTGGTCCTAGGCTTTTCATTTTGGGGAGATCTTTGATAGCTGTTTCAATCTCCTTACTTGTGATTGATTTGTTGAGTCTTCTGTTTCTTCTAGGGTCAGTGTAGGTTGTTTGTACATTCCTAGGAATTCTTCCATTTTGTCTACATTGTCTAGTTTTTTTTGGAATAAAGTTGTTCATAGTATCCTCTTATGATATCTTTTATTTCTGTGGGGTCAGTAGTAATGTTCTTGTTCTCATTTTTTATTTAATTGCATCTTCTCTCTTTTTTCCTTAGTCATTCTAGCTAAGGGTGTGTCAATTTTGTTAAGCTTTTCAAAGAACCAACTTTTGGTTTTGTTAATTCTCTCTATTGTTTTTCTCTTTTAGTTCTCAGTTTCACTTATTTCTGCTCTGATCTTTGTTATTTCATTCCTTCTACTTGCTTTGGGATTAGTTTGTTGTTCTTTTTTCTAGTTCCTCCAGCTGTATAGTTAGGTCATTGATTTTTTAGCTCTTTCTTCTTTTTTAATGTAAGCATTGAGAGCTATAAATTTTCTTCTCAACACTGCCTTTGCTGCATTCCATAGGTTCTGATACATTGTATTCTCAATGTCATTCATCTTGAGATATTTATTGATTTCTCTTGACATTTCTTCTTTGACCCACTGATTATTTAAGAGTGTGTTGTTTAATCTCCATATATATGTGAATTTCCTTTTTCTGCCATTGTTTATTTCCAACTTTATTCCATTATGATCAGAGAAAGTGCTTCACATGATTTCAATTTTGTTGAATTTATTGAGATCTGTTTTGTGACCCAACATATGGTCTATCCTAGAGAACAATCCATGAGCACTTGAAAAGAATGTGTATTCTGCTATTTTGGGGTGCAATGTTCTGTATATGTCTATTAGGTTTAGTCCATTTATCATATTCTTCAAGGTCTCTGTTTGTTTATTGATAATCTGCCCAGATGTTCTATCCAAGGCTGAGAGTGGTGTATAGATATCTCCAACTATTATTATAGAGATGTCTATTTCTCCCTTCAGTTTTGCCAGGGTTTGCCTCATGTATCTTGGGGCATCCTGGTTAGGTGCATATACATTTATGATTGTTATTTCTTCCTGGTGAATCATCCCTTTTATTAATATATGTTCTTCCTTGTCTCTAATAACAGTTTTACTTTTAAGGTCTATATCATCTGATATTAGTATAGGTACCCTAGCTTTTTTTTTTTTTTTTTTTTTTTTGGTTACTAAATGTGTGGAATATCTTTTTCCAGCCTTTCACTTTAAATCTATTAGTATCCTTGGGTCTAAGGTGAGAATCTTGCATACAGCATATAGATGGCTTATATTTACTTATCCATTCTGCAGGTCTGTGTCTTTTGATTGGGGATTTAATTCATTAGTATTCAATGTTATAACTGTAAAGGCTGTTTTCTTTCATCCATTTTTATCTTTGCATTTTATCAATAATTTTATTTTTGACACTTTTAGTTACTGTTACTGATACAGCCATCATTTCTAGACTCTCTTCCAAGCCTCTCTCTCCTGTCTTTTCTTTTCAGGCTGTAACACTCCCTTTAGTATTTCCTATGAAGCTGGTCTTTTTATTACAAACACTTGCAGTTTCTGTTTAAGTGTGAATAGTCTAATCTTGTCCTCACTTTTGAAAGATAATACTGCTGGATATAAAATTCTTGGCTGGCAGTTTTTCTCTTGCAGTATCTTAAAAAAATCATACCATTGACTTCTTGCTTCGTGGTTTCTCTTGAGAAATCAGCACTTAATCTTATTGGGTATCCCTTATATGTTCTGCATTGATTTTCTCTTGCTGCTCTCAGAATTCTCTCTTTGTCTTTAGCTTTTGGCATTCTGATTAGTATTTGACTCGGAGTTGGTCTATTCAGATTTATTCATATGGGAGTATGTTTTGCTTCTTACACATGGATATCTAGGTCCTTCATTAGGGTTAGGATATTTTTCACCATTATTTCTTCAAATATTCCTTCTGCCCCTTTTCCCTTCTCTTCTCCTTCTGGAACACCCATGACACATATGTTTGGACATCTCTTGTTGTCATTTAGTTCCCTGAGATCCTGTTCTTTTCTTCATCTGTTCTTTGGTATGTTCACTTTCAGAGGCCATCATTCCTTTCTTCTGCTTCCTCAAATCTGCTATTATATGCCTCCAGGGTATTTTTACTTTCATTTATTGCACCTGTCATTCCAATAAGGTCTGCTATTTTTCTATGTATGCTTTCTAATTATTTTTGTGCTCATCCAATGTCTTCTTAATATCTTTAATCTCTTTAGCCATCTCATTGAATTTATTAAGGAGAGGTCTTTGAACATCTATGATTAGTTGTCTCAACTCCTTTATGTCATCTGCAAGCTTATCTTATTCCTTTAACTGGACCATATCTTCCTGTTTCTTGTTGTGAATTGTAATTTTTTGTTGGGGTTTTCACATCTGGCTTGCTAGATATATTTATTCTGGGTACAGTTTCTCCCTTTAGTTTAGGGCTTTCTTGTCTTTTCTCCCTTGATGACTGTGTAGTAGGAGCCAAGGATGTAGTTGGTGCTGTAAGCTAGGATGGCTGAAGCTGCCCACATTGTCCCAGGAATTGATGAAGCTTCTCCCAACTTTCTCCTTTGTCAGGGATTGGGACAGATCTGCAGCTATGTATAATAATACCTGTTGGGCAGGACAAGACTATCTGTAGTTGCCTGGAAAGACTGATAAAGCTTCACACCCCTTCCTCCCTTACCCTGGACAGGGATGGAGCTATCGTTGAGGGCAGCAATCTTTGCTGTGTTGGTCCAAAATGACCACAGTTGCTTAGGTAAACTGATGTAGCACCAGACTCCTTCCCTGCCAGGGATGAGAATGGACCCTCTGTAGTACTCAACAATCTAATCTATGTGGGCTGAATATGCCTGCAGTTGCCTGAGAAGCTGAGGGTGTACCATCCCTTCTGCCCTATATGGGTGGAAATGGAACTACCAATGCCCAACAGTTCAGTCCCTGTAGGCTGAAAGTAACTACTGTTGCCCAGAGTGGCTGAGGAAGCACCAGCCCCTCCTATCCTATTGGGTGGTGGGGGTGGTTCTACGGGTGCCCAATAGTTCAGTCCCTTTAACTGAATACCTGCCATTGTCTGCAGAAGCTGAGGAAACACCAGCCCCCTCTTATCCTTTAAGGCATGCGGTTGGGTCCAAGGCAACCAACAGTTCAGTCCTTCAAGGCTGAAAGTACCCGCTATTGTCTGGAGAGGCTGTGGTGACAGCAGACTCCTCTTATCCTATAAGGGGTGGGGGAGATCCATAGGCATCCAATAGTCCAGCCCATGCAGACCAAAAGTGCCTGCCATTGCCCAGAAAGGCGTGGAAACACCAGTCCCCTCCTTTCCTATTGGGCCATTGTGGTGGATCCACAAGTACCCACTAGTCCAGGTGGTGTGGGCCAAAAGCAGCTGCAATTATCCAGAAAGGCTGGGCAAACACTATCCATCTCTTGTCTTATTGGGAATGGAGGTGGAGCCACAGGTGTCCAACAGTTGGATTTGTGCAGGACAAAAGCACCTCCAGTTGCCCTGAAAGGCTGAGGGAACAACAGCCCCTTCCTATCCTGTGGGGAGCAGAGGTGGACATGTACTCAAAGGCACTCAACAAACCAGTTCCTGTGGGCTAAAAACACCTGCAGTTGCCCTGTGAGGCCAAGGATACCCAGCACCTCTCCTATCCTATTGGGGTGTGGGCATTCAGCCCCAGGTGACTGACTATTCAGTCTGTGCCAGCAGAGAGCACTTGCAGTTGCCTGGAGAGCCTGGTGCAGGTCCTGCCAGCTTCCTCTCTGCTAGAGGTGGGGCTGGAGCTTAGGCTAGGGCTGTAGTCAGATCTTGGTAGAACGAAGCCAGTCTCTAACTTCTCTGGATTTTCAGTCAGCCAGGATTCCCCTCATGCGAGAGGTGGAGTCAAAATGGCAGCTACTGGACTCTTTCAAACTTGGACAGGCTCAAACCCTAGCTGTTTCTAGGATTATACTTTAGCCAGCTAAGTCCACTAATCAGTAGCTTAGATCGGTGTACAACTGTCTCTTCCTCCACCATTAATGGGAAATGGAGCTTCTAACTCCAGCCATGGAATAGGTCCTGAGGTGGCTTGTGCCACTAGAGTAGGATAGACACCAGCCTCTGTGGCATGGCTTGCAGTTTCCCAGAGAGGTGGTGCAGGTCTCCCCAGCTTCCCCCCTGCCAGAGGTGAGGCTGGGATTTAGGCTAGACCTGCAATCTGACATCTGTGAAAAAAGCCAGTCCTTACCAGCACTGTGATTTTCAGTCAGCCCCGTTTCCCCTCAGTCCAGGTTTTTTTTCTGCATCAATAGAGATGATCATATGATTTTTTCCTTTTGATCTGTTAATGTGGTGTATTACACTGATTCATTTTTTTATGATGAATCATTCTTGAATACGAGGGATGAAATCTACTTATTTATGGTGTGTAATTCATTTGATTTGTTGTTGAATATGATTAGCAAGTACTTTGTTGAGGATTTTAGCATCCAGATTTATTAGAGATATTGATCTGTAGTTTTCTTTTCTTACGGTGTCTTTATGTGGCTTTCATATAAGTGTGATGATGGCTTCATAGAATGAGTTAGACAGTATTTCCTCCACTTATATTTTTTGGAAAAATTTAAACAGGATTGGTGTTAATTCTTTCCAGAATGTTTGGTAGAATTTACCTGTGAAACTGTCTGGTCCTGGGTTCTTTTCAGCTGTGAGTCATTTGATGACTAATTCAATCTCATTACTTTTAATTGGTATGTTGATTTCATCAGTTTCTTCTCTCATAAATATAGGCTGCTTGTGTGTTTCTAGAAATTTGTCCATTTCATCAAAATTATCCTTCTTGTTGGCACACATTTTAAAGTATCCTCTTATGATTAACATTATATCTGTGGGATTAGTGGAGGTATCCCCTCCCTCATTTTTTATTTTAGGTATTTGCAGCTTCTTTCTTTTTTTCTTTGTTAGTTCAGTTAAGGGTTTATCAATTTTATTAATCTTCTCAAAGAAACAGCTTTTGGTTTAATTTTGCTAGTGTTTTTATAATTCTAAATTTCATTTAGTTCTAATCTTTGTTATTTCATTCTTTTTGTTTGCTTTTGAATTAGTTTGTTCTTTTTCCAATTCTTCCACGTGCCCAGTTGTCTTTATGATTTTAGCTTTTCTTTTTTAATATAGGCATTTATTGCTATAAACTTTACTTTCAGTCCTGCTTTTTCTGCATCCCATAAGTTTTGATATGTTGTGTCCTCATTTTCATTTGTTTCAAGGTAGTTACTGATTTCTTTTGCAATTTCCTCCTTGACCCACTGATTTTCAAAGACTTTGTTCTTTAACTTCCTTATCTTTGTGCCTGTTCTTTTCTCTGTCCCTTATTGATTTCCAACTTTATTCCATTGTGGTCAGAGCAATTCTTTGTAGAATTTCAATCTTTCTGAATTTATTGAGAATTATTCTGTGACCTAGCTTGTGGTTTCTCCTGGAGAATTGTGGCAGTTTGATACAGTTATGAATTCTAAATATAGATATTGAATTATGTTTGTAAACTGGTCTGTTCTTCTGGGCATGATTAAATTATGATTAGGGCTTTGATTGGGCCATGTCCATAGGGAGTTGAGTTCCCACCCCTTGGTGGGTGGGGACACACAGATAAAAGATATGGCAAAGGACAAAGTTGGAGTTCTGATGTGGAGTTTTTGAGCTGGAGCCCTGGGAGTAAGCACACAGAAGAGCTTGGTCATGAGGAAGGAGAGAAGGCCCCAGGAAAAGAAATGATCCTGATAGTCTACAGCTAGCCTTGTGGATAGAACAAGCAGTTGAGCTTGGAGAGAATAAAACTCCAGGGAGAAAGACAAAGCTTAGAGAGCCTGACCGTGGAGCCTTAAGACGAAGAGGAAGGCTGAATATCAGCAGACATCATGTAACTTATGCTTTATGGCCTGGTAACTGCAAACTTCTACCCCAAGTAAATACACTTTATAAAAGTCAACAGATTTCTGGTATTTTGCATCAGAACCCTTTTGGCTAACTAATAAAATAATTAATGTGCATTCAAGAAGAATGTATATGCTGCTGTATTTGGGTGTAATGTTCTATATATGTCTATGAAGTCTAGATCATCTAATGGACTATTCAAGGTCTCTATTTCTTTATTGACCCACTATCAAGATTTTCTGTCTAATGGTGATTATGGTATATTAAAGTTCCCCATTAAAATTGTAGATGCATCTATTTCTCAAATTAGTTTTTCCAATGTTTGCCTTATGTATTTTTGGGCATACTGGTTAGGTAAATAAATGTTCATGATTGTTCTTTTTGATAGATTGTTCCTTTTCTTAATATATAGTATTCTTGTCTCTTACAAAAATTTTGCATTTAAAGTCTATTTTCTCTGATATTAGTGTAGCTACTCCTGAACTTTTTTGGTTATTCTTTGCATGTAAAATCATTTTCCGACCATTCATTTGCAACATCAAACATCCTTGCATCTCTGGGTCTAAGGTGAGTTTCTTGTGGATAGCATATAGATGGGTCATATTTCCTTATCCATTCTGCCAATCTGTGTCTTTTGATGGGAGAGTCTAATCAATTAACATTCAATATTATTACTGGCAAGGAAGTACTTATTTTATCCATATTTTATTTAGGTTTATATATGACTCATTTTCCTTTTATTTCTCTGTTTAGCTTTTTAGTTATACTTACTAATAATCTTCCTTTCTACACTCTCCTCCAACCCTCTCTCTCCTGTTTTTTCCTTTCAGCCTGAAGAACTCCCTGTAGTATCTCTTAAAGAACAGGTTTCTTGTTAATAAACTCTTTTAATTTCTATTTATCTGTGAATATTTTGAACTACCTCTCATTTTTGAATGCCAACTTTGTTGGGTACAGAATTCTTGGCTGACAGTTTTCTTCCTTTAGCACCTTATCTATGTCATACTACTGCTTTCTCACCTCCATTGTTTCAGATGAGTAATTAGCACTTACTCTTATCAAGCTTCCCTTTTATGTGATGGATTTCTTTTCTCTTACTCCCTCACTGTCTTCTCTTTGTCTTGAGTGTTTGACAATTTGATAAGTATATGTCTTGGGATAGGCCTTGTGATGGTTAGGCTAATGTGTCAACTCGGCCAGGTAATTGTGTCCAGGTGTTTGGTCTAGCAACCACTGGGCTAATTGTAATGCAAGAGCATTTATGGACTTTGATCACCAGTGAGTTTACTGTGTGTATGGCTGATTACATCTGCATCAATCAGGGAGATTGCATCATCAATGGGCGATGCTTTTATCCTATCCATTGAATGCCTTAAAAAAGGAAGTGATTTCAACACTCAGAATTTCCCAGCTTGTCATTGGACAGCCAACTTCTCCCAGAAACTCAAGGACCTTTCATCAGACTTTCATCCGAGCCCCTGGTTTGCCACTTGCCTGCAGAACTGGACTTGTGCATCCCCACGGTCGTGTGAGAGCCTCTTATAAAATCTCATATTATTGACAGATATCTCCTGTTGATTCTGTTTCCTGGGAGAACCCTGACTAATACAGCCCGTTAGGATTTATACTATTTGGAGTCTGCAGCACTTCCTTGACATGTACGTCCCTATCCCTCAAAAGAGTTGGGAAATTTTCAGCTTCCTTTCTGTTATATGCCTATAATGCATATGTTTATGCATTTTATGTTTCATTCAATTCCCTGAGTCCTTGCTAAAATTTTTCTGTCTTTTTTATCTATCTGTTCTACTATCTGACTTCAGGTGTGCTATCTTCAATGACACTAATTCTTTCCTTTGCCTGTTCAAATCTACTGTTAGGTGCTGCCAACGTATTTTTGATTTCTTGCATTTTGCCATTCATCACCTTCAGATCCATTATCTTTTATGTAAGCTTATGATTTTTCAATTTGTTCCACCAGTGTCTTCTTAATATCCTTTATCTCTTTCTACACTCCATTAAGTTATTTCATGATATTTGTTTGGACCTGATTAGTTCCACATTCTGCATTTTCTCCTTTTTTTTAGTTTGTTCATTAGCCTGGGCCATGTCTTCCTGTTTCTTAGTATGGCTTGTAACATTTTTGTTGGTGTTTAGTCATCTGTTTCTTGATGGACTTGTTCAGATGGATCGCTTCTCTTTCTACTTTAGGGTTTTATTTTGCTTTGTTTTGTGCTAAGGTTTCTTAAAAAAAAATCAATTTTATTGATACATATTAATAAAGCATACAATCCATCCAAAGTGTATAATCAATAATATTTGGTATAATCATATTGTTATGCATTCATCAATTTAATCACTATTACAGCATTTTCATTATTCCAGTAATAAAACAAAAACAAAAACAAAAACTCATCATCTCTCTATTTCTCTATGCTTCCCCTACCATTTATAGCTGCTATTCTGTTTCTGTCTCTCTAGTTTAATTGTACTTATATTTTGTATAAC
>JAKSZT010054350.1:940708-969344 GCA_026826555.1 Tolypeutes matacus | reverse complement strand
ACTACTTGGGCTCCTTATCTTTATAAATAAATTTGATGATTGACTTTTCCATTTCTGCAAAGTGTGCTCTGGAATTTTGATTTAGATTGTGTTGAATTTTTAATTATTTTGGGTAGAATTGGCATTCAAAATATATTTGGTCTTCTAATCCATGAGCATAGAATGCCCTCTGATTTCTTTAGATCTTCTTTGATTCCTTTCCGGAAAGTTTTGTTTTCCACATATAAGTCTTTTACAACCTTAGTTAAATTTACACCTAGATATTTGATTCTTTTAACTGCTATTATAAATGAACTTTTTCTTGATTTCTGATTTCCTCTTCACATTGCTCATTATTAAAAACACTCTTTTTGCATGTTGATCTTGTTCCGTTCCACTTTGCTGAATTGATTATTAACTGTAGTAGCTTTGCTGATTTGGGGGCTCGTTTTATTTACAGGGAAAGGTAATCTGCAAATTAAGAAAATTTTACTTCTTCCTTTCCAATGTGAATGCTTTTTATTTCATTTTCTTACCTAACTGTTTTGGCTAGAATTCACAGTACAATCTTGCATAAGAGTGGTTATATTTGACATCCTTGTCTTGTTCCAGATCTTAGAGTGAAAGAACTTAGAGAGGAAGTAGTGCTGGGGATTTGAAATCATATCCAGATTACAGTGCTTACCATTTATTGATTGTGTAACTTGTGTCAGGCCCCATGCTAAGCACTTTAGCCATATATTATCTTATTTAAACCTTAACAAACTTGACAAAAAAACACATTATTATCCTATTAAGACTGAAAGAATTGGAAGTTATTTTGGCAGTTTGAAGTTATTTATGAATCCCAAAAAGAGAAAGATTATGTTTGTAAACTAATCTATTCTGGGTGTGATACCCTTTGATTATACTGGATTCAGTTGAGGGGCCCTTGATTAAATTACCTGTCAAGATTAGGACTTTGATTCTACCCCATCAGTAAGGCATGGCTCAGGTTGAATCCCTGCTCTCCTGGTGGACTTATATAAAGGGACATTCACTCAATAAGACACAGGGGAAAAGAGAGAGCTCCATAGATGCAAGAGGAGAGAAATTTGTCATGTAACAAAAAGGAGGTCTCAAACAGCTAAAGTTCTGGGGAGGGATGAGCCATTTGCCTTTTAGCCTACAGAGGAGAGACCAGGCAGAGATCAACAAACATCTTGTGTCAATATGTGACAAATGACTATGGTGAGAAAACAACTTGAGTTGGGCTCTTTAGGACCTTTTAACTGTAAGCTTTTACCTCAAATAAATATCACTTATAAAAGCCAACAGATTTCTGGTACTTTGCATTGGCTTCACTTTTGCAGATTAATAGTTATTTTATTAGTTTCTCAACCAGTAAATGAAACAGCTGGGAATATGAGCAGATACGTCTGAAACCAAGCAGGTGTCTAGATGTCATACATTAATTAGAGAGTAGTTTTAATTGTTCACCTAGAATGGGGTCTACCACATAAAAGGGAGCCCATATCTCCCTTTGCTAATCTTTCTTTGCTTGTTATCTCCTTATTTCATGGAAGGGATGGTGGCACTGCCTGGAGTGATGATTGGAAAGTTAGTATCTTAGTTTGCCAGGCTACTATGACAAATAGCACACAATTCATTGGCTTAATAGTAGGAATCTATTGTCTAAATGTTTCAGAGGATTGAAGGCTTGAAACATTCCTGGGTCTGTATTATTCTAGGTAATTGATAATTCTTTTGTTCTTTGGCTTTCCTATCACATGGTGATGATCCCTTCTTTTTCTTCTATGTTCTATTAACTTCCTGCTTCTACTCCTCCAATTAGATTTTTTTTTCATAAAGCTTCCAGTAACAGAATTAAGATCCAAAATAGATTCAATTGAGCCACACCTTAACTAAAAATAAAGTCTTCAAAAGTTCCTATTTGCAATGAATTCACATCCACAGGAATGGATTAAGATTAAGAACATGTTTTTTTCTGGGGTACATAATTCAACCTATCTCAAATAGGATAATACAATTGGGTTTTGCTGCCTCTACATAATTCCTCACAGGGGGTTTAGCCCAAGTGTTTGATCCATCCCTAGAATTTCTTTAGATAATTTCCTATCTTTTCGTATCTTTGAAACCCCCTTAATGTTCAGAGCAACAAGAAAGTGTCACTTAGCATTTTAGTAAGTGCTGGTGAATAATAATCCCCATCCATCAGAGTTTTAACTTATAGTGTGCATCCCTAAATCCAGTGTAGGCCCAGCACTTAAAATGAACTATCCAAAGTTTATTGAATTGCATGATATACTAGTTGATTTCAGGAGCCTGTAAACACTTCATAAGAATCCAACTTTTTCTGTTGTTTTTGTTTTTTGCAGCTAATCTTGATTCACCAATCATTGTTTAGCACAATCATTGAAAGGCCAAAAATCCCATATCAGAGCAGTACTGTTTGAATAGTTAAAAACAAAAACTTTAAAAGAAAAAAATTCTTCCGCTACAGGAAACAAGTTTGGCTAAAATGCCTGCATGGTAAAGATATGCCTGTTTTGAAATGAATCTTAACTGAAAGATAAAAGCATTCCTGTCAATGTCACACCAGCCCTAGCTCTCATCCTCTCTGAAGCGCAGCCAGAAGGCAAGTCACAAATGTGCCCAAGTCATTTATATACTAAAGCCTGAAACACAAGCACAGCTAAGGATTTCTCCTCCCAGTTTACTGTTAGCCTCCAAATTAGATATAATATTTATTGAGCTCTTATAATGTTTCTTGATCTGATAAGCCTACTCTTCAAGCATTTCTAGATTATGTGAAGGTCAATGGCAGACATTCACTCCTGACTCTTTTCTCCCAGGTTCTAACCAATAGAGTATGAAAGCAATTTCTGATAAGTAGATGGCGATGAAAACATCCACTTCCTTTATACAGACTGAATTACTCTAAGGCATAAAATCTCTGGAAGTATTGGATTAGAGAATGTAATTTATAATTGAAGCCAAACAAAACAGGCTTTGTATTACTACCTGAGAATTCTGAACCTTAGATCCAGTCACTGGATTATATTGGGTTTGCAGACAGACTAGATATATATCACTAGCCAGCAGAAGTGAAATGGGTTGAGGCCTGCCTCAGAGAACCAGTCTTCAGCACAAAAGAGAAGTGGCTTTTAGAAGGCAGGCACTGTGCCAGACCTATTTATTCCATAGTTCAAAGGACAGCCCATTGTCTTTATCTAAGAATAATATCACTTTCTGTAGAGAAGGGTTTTACAAACAGAGATGCCCGCCAGAACCATGGGGAAAGGATGAATAAATCCCAGTTTGTTGGCTCTACCCTAGACCAACTAATCAGAATCTCGGGGGATGAAATGCAGGAAAAAGTTTTTTTAAAAAAATTATCCAGGCAATTCAATTGTGCAATCTAGGCTGAGGGCCACCATTTACAGGCTCGGAAACTCCATTCCCTTTTTATGCAACCAGTAATAACTAGCATATTTTGGGTGACTACTGTAAGCTGGGTGATTGACATAATCCTCATCACAACTCCATAAGACAGGTAAGATAATCAAAGTATTTCCCTGATGATAAAAACGGAACTCAGAAAGCTAAGTGAAAGACCTAGTATTTCAAAAGTACTGTTCTGTCTCCCGAGGTGGGAACTTAACCACTGCACACTATTCTACTTATTGAGGCTGCCAGGAACCCAGCAATCTCTCCAGTCAGATAATGCATTCCTTCTTTTGCAGGGAGGATCAAATAAGGTTTGTAGAACCTGGAAGAGTTCATTCCAACATTCCTTGCTTAAGGAGAGGAACATAAATCCCTTCTGTGGAAGTGAGGATGAAGAATAAACATTTACATAAACTAACATTTGAAGAGATTTGAATGATGTGTGTAGGGAAGTAGTAATCAGAAATGGTTAGAACTGTTAAGCAGTTGAAGTCAAATAGCACAGTTTTATACTTTAAATAGCCACCTTTTTTTATCTAAGGTTGAACATAAGAAGGCTAAGTGCACAGTCTAGGATTAGGGCTTAAGTCTGTGAAGCAAAGGGCCATGACAGGTTGATGGAGAAATACAGATGCTTGTGAACACATGAATGACAATCCAAGCTGAGTAGAGAAAAGAGGAATAGAAGATTGGAAACCTGGGAGGCTGCAGGACAGGGAAGGTAAAATTCACTTCTTGGGACATTAACCACTGTGTCAGCAAATGAAATGCGATGCGATGCCTTACTGAGTAGCTTAGATATTTTAAAAGATGAAGCCAAAACAGAAAGATGATTTTCTTTCATCTCTTATATTATATTTCTTAATATTTGCAAAAGTAGAGGATAATATAAATTGGACCTTGCTTTATGCATGTTTTATCAAAATGGATAAAATTTTTATTTGTGAAAAAATGTATTAACTTTGTTAATAGAAATTTTAACATTGAATAAGATATAAATGACTTATGATAACTTCTATAGAATACATAATCATTCTAATTCATTCTCTTTTCAATTCAGGGGTTTTACATATTAAATTTGAAGGATATGGTCTATATCTATAATATGATACTATAGAAAAATGTATCTCATTACAACAGGGTGTTGGAATACTTGATGAGTAGTAGGAAATGCATTCCTATAAACAGATGTGCTGCCTCTTTCATTTCTTTCTTTTTAAAATATGAATCATTATTCTTTTATGAGAACAGATCTGGAAGGCAGATGAAATTCTCCACCAACTGTGCTTGGAAGAGGGCTGCAGTGAGCTTGTGAGCTAACACATTGCATCTTCAGAGCTCACCCATCAGCTGCTCTTTTGTATGCTAAGGAAATTTCTAAGGCATTAGAACAGGAAAAATCAGGTTAATTCAACAGGTTTCTCTAACTTTTGGTGAAAGATTGCATGAGGATTAAATTTTAAAATATGTAATTAATATTACAGGACGTGTAATTTATAATTTAACAGTGGTGAAGTTTCTGGAATGGAAAAACAGTAATTTTAAATTGATTTATTATAGTTATCATCGCATTATTTTCATCTGTGTGACAATCAGTTCACCCATGAGTGATTTATTATTTCTCTTCTCTTCCCCCTCTCTTCCCCACACCAATACTTTGTTTTTCCATACTAGTCACACTGACCATTTTTTGTTCATCATATATTTAGGCTTACCAGCGATCAAAGTCTTGTGGATGGCATGTGTCCACAGCATCACATGGTCAGAAAGGAAAACTCTCTGGCCCTGCCTAAGACCTACTCAATCCAAATCTGCATTTTAACAGGACCTCAAGTACATTCATAGAAAATAAAATTTGGGAAGCACTGATTTAGGCCACCTATTGCTGATGTTCTTTGACTTTGTTTTTCCTATTGCTCTTTTCCCTGAAATTTGCCTCGTTGATTCCTACTCATCCTTCAGATTTCAGCTCAAAGTGGGGAGCTAAGTAATTTGAGCTGCATTTGGTAATCAGGGCAAAATTTTATTTGGTGTTGAGTCATGAAGGGAATCTAAGTCTTTTTTGGCCCAATTTAAATCATGTTTTCATTAGCCATACCTAACCATGTTAATCAACATATATAGAGAAACAAATCTTATATTTATATTGAAGCTTGCATACAGTGTGCATGGAAAATTGTGACATAAAGTGCAGTTTTGTTACAACGAGATGTGTCTGCAATGTCTTGACATTTATGATTTTAAAGTCTGTAAGCCCTGAGGAAAACCTGGACTTCTCATAGGTGTCCAAGTCAGCAATGCCCATTTGAAGAGCTTAAATTTGTCCTAAAGGGAATCGTTGGATGCTCTTTTGGGAATTTCATGTGTGCAATTTTACAATTGGTTGACACTTGTTTTCAAAGCAAACTTATATAAAAATCATTTTCCTGAGTTAGAGATAAGAAACCTCCAAAATGAATCACTGTGAGAAAAATTGCTCCCTATGTTGTAGTCATTTCTGTACTACTGTATCTTCCTACTTTTAAAATTCTAACTTTGTTTAAAGGTTCTCTAAATTTCATACAATATATGGGTAAGAGAGAAATAATTTATTTAGTTTTCATTATTCTTTTTAGTAAAAAGGTAAAATACTTTTTAATTTATAGTAATTTTTCAATTGGGTTTGAAAGATGCCAAAATAATCAGATTAAAAATGGAAAAAATAGTGAATAATCTGTATATTTTATTTTAAATACTTCAAAATCTGGTTAAGCAAAATAACTGACTGAATTGCTCCTTTGTGGATGTTTTATTATATTGTTAATGTATATCTATAGTGACTTTTTAAGATAATTTTTGTTGAACTAGAATATTAAACAACTAAAACTCAGATTTAAAGTTCAGGACATAATCATCTTCTATAAATAAATCTTTCTGATGATTCTGATCAAAATAGACAATTTGTTTAAACATCTTTATTGATTAAAACTCTTTTAAGGTAAGTCATTTAAATATTACTTCCTTTCCCCTCTTTAGACAATATTTTCATATATCTAACTATATGTATAGCTATATATATATATATCTATATCTCCATCTCCATCTGCATCTACATCTATATTTACATATCTGTATCTATATATTACCTCTCTTTTTTGCCAGCCAGGGTTCTTGGAGTCTAGCGACAAAGTCTAGCTTTGGTATTTAAGCAGTAAATGGGTTTATTGGATGGAAATGTCTGTAAAACAGAACACTTGGGGAAGTTAGAGGAATCAGCTGGGAAAAATTGTAGAAACAGAAGAAAGCAAGGCTTCCAATCAAAAATCAAAATCATGGCCTAAGACGAGCTCAGTGATGTCTGCAGTCACAGATGCTGAACATCAGATGGCACAGATCATACTGCCAATGCCTCTGACATGGAGGCAGGATGCATTTTCTGGAGTCTTATAGCACTGCTTTGGCTGCCTTTGCTACCACAATTCTATTTTGTTCCTGTACATATGTCTTCATAATCTAAATCCAGAAAGGGTGGATTTGATTGGCCAAACCTAGGTCAAGTCCTTTCAATGCAGAAGAAGGTGGTATGAGAAAGCAAATTTAGTAGTCTTTGGAGTTTTAAAGAGGATTGTAGCCTCTAATTCCCACCATGACTCATGTGATGCAAAAGGGAAAAAGATCTTGTCCATCTAATAAATAATATATATCCACTAAGTCCTTTAATGCCACTTCATAAAAAATGCTTTCCTTGCCCTTTTCTCTTCTTCTATTCACTTCTCATGGATCCAAAACCGTACTTCAATTACCCCAATACATGCAAGTCATTTTTTAAAATATTCTGCCTTTGCAGAATCCTGTTTTTGGCACATCTCACCTGGTTATTCAAAGGCCGTTTCTCTTCATAAATATATCAATGCATATAAGATTTCAATTTCAATTTTTAATGACCACTTACCCCAGTCATCAAGTGACTACTTTCTCATTTACTGTTAATTCTCTTCTCATCTAAAATATCTCTCTGTTTAACTGACAGTAAATTCTAAATTTTTAAAATCTATCTGTTCATCTTCTTGTCACTCCAAATGTGATAACACACTGGACTAGATATTTCTCATGTATTTCTATCACCTGGGAAACATTTCTTTAACTGCATATTCCTGGATGTCATTTTGACCTAATTAATCAATTTCTACAGTAATACCTCACAATCCTTATTTAGCACAAAATCTTCCTCCAGACAGTTCTGATGTTGTAATCTACTTTGGAAACTGAAAGGCAATAGTAAAAGCTGCCTGACTAGCATGGCTCTTTGTGGCTTATTTTCTATACTACCAAATAATTAATTTAAAATATCTTATAATATCACTCCTGTATTAAAAGTATTCACAACTGTGGCTGTTGAGTGAGCGATAAAGATCAACACCCTTCACATGGCATTCATTTCACTTTATAATCCAAGCCCATTAAAATTCTTTTCCCTTGATCTTGCATCCCTGTCACATCTACATAGAAATTCTTCCCCCACTCATCAGTGTCCCTATATATTTAGAATATACTTAGCACATATTTTGTTTTTCTAAATCTGTTAATTCCTACATATTTTTTGAAGTAAAATAATTGCATTAATTTCCATTCTTTCAATTCCCCAAAATTGTTTCTACCAGTTATACTAATAATAAATTTAAATGCTCATTCTGATAAGAAGATGGTTTTATCTCAAATTCCCTACCCCAATTTTTATCTTATAAAAATAGGTAGTGAATATTCTTTATTCATTTATTCTATCTTATTTTAGGGAACATCCAGTGAGGACATGGAAAAGCAAAATGCAACATTGCTGATAGAATTTGTTCTCACAGGATTTACAGATCGACTGGAGTGGAAAATCTCCCTATTCCTGCTGTTCCTGGTGATATATCTCATCACCATGGTGGGGAACATAGGACTGATTGCTCTCTTCTGTAATGACCCTCACTTTCACACCCCCATGTACTTATTCCTTGGGTGTTTAGCCTTTGTGGATGCTTGGCTATCATCCACAGTGACCCCCAAGATGCTGGTCAGCTTCTTAGCCAAGAGTAAAAAGATATCTCAATCTGAATGTCTGATACAATGTTTTTCATTTTTAATCAGTGGAACCACAGAATGTTTTCTCCTGGCTACAATGGCATATGATCGCTATGTAGCCATATGCCACCCATTACTTTATCCAGTTATTATGACCAATAGACTATGCATCCAGCTTTCAGTCTGTTCATTTGTAGGTGGTCTTCTTCATGCCTTAATTCATGAATGTTTTTTATTTAGATTAACCTTCTGTAAGACCAACATAATACATCACTTCTACTGTGACCTCATACCACTCTTTACGATTTCTTGTAGTGACACATCTATTAATTTTCTGGTGCTTTTTATTTTCTCTGGTTCAATTCAGGTATTCACCATTTTGACTGTTCTAATTTCTTATACCTCTATTCTCTTTACAGTCTTAAAAAAGAAGTCTGTAAAAGGCATCAGGAAAGCATTCTCCACTTGTGGGGCCCATCTTTTTTCTGTCTCTTTATACTATGGTCCTCTTCTCTTCATGTACGTGCACCCTCGATCTTCTCAAGTAGATGATCAAGACATGATGGATTCTCTAATTTATACTATCATAATTCCTTTTTTAAATCCATTTATCTACAGCTTAAGAAATAAGAAAGTTATAGATTCACTGACTAAAAAGTTTAAAGCAAAATGTTAACATGAAGTTTTTATATTTTTTTATTTTTGAAAGCATATATTAAATTGAGAAGTTAGTGGTGTCAATGATATGATTAGTGTATAAACTTTTCTGTAATTATAATTGTCCTTTTATGTTTTAAAACTTGTTATTGTAGGTATTCCCATTTTAACCAGGGAACACTTCCTTACACACCCTATCAGGTGTCAGTACACTGTTAACAAAGGCAGAAAAGACATCACAAGTAAACTGCAGACCACTTTTCCTTATGAATGTAGATGCAAATATCCCCAACACAATTCAAGCAACCTGAATACACCAACATATTAAATTGATTATATACCATCCTCCAGTGTTTTAATATCTTGATCTGTTAGTACCTAGTAAGCTCCTCAAAATATTCATTTATATTATTCAAAAACATAAAATGAATTTTAAACATGTCACACATGTCATTTAAAGCAGAAAACAATTGTAAACATTTTAAATGCTTATATGTTCTTCAGTGTGGCTTTGTAGATGTTTTAGGTGCTGAGGTAATGCAGTTCCTCAAAATTTGACTTGAGTAGGATGACTGATTTTTAAAACACTGTATGTCCTGGAGACTCATATCATATTAAATTATATAATGGTGCCAAGATTATGTTTGTGTGAGCACAAGTATGCCCCAGCATTTCTGGTAGCTATCAAAAGGGATTTCATTCTTATTCATTGGGAAATGTCTAATTTCATTTCATGCAGTGATTCACTTCATATACCACACAGAGAAATAAGGAGAAATGGGAATACATTCACAATAAAAATGCTAAATGAGTTACGAAAGTGATGGCAGGTACAAATTGTAAGACGCTTGCTCTCAGCTCTGTGTGTATATATATGAGAAATGAGAGGAGTGATTTGCCTCACTGTAAATATGCCAACAACATACAAATACAACTGAAAAGAGCCTTATGAAGGTATATTACAGTTCTAGAATGGGTTACAATCTGTACTTCCCAAGTGGTCCTGCTATTTGTCCATAGATCCCAGACACCTTGGCTTCCTCTCCAGTCCCTGAGTATATCTTGTGCTTTCAGGCTTTCATGATTTTGACTTTAATGTTGTTCCTTCAGCCAAAAATGTTCTTCCATTAATTTTCTGCCTTTTAAAATCTGATTTAGACTTTAAATATTGCAGGAAATATTTTCTCTTAATAATGCCTTCTCTTGGTCCTCTAAGTTATGTACTTCTGTGTGTCCCCATCCATCTTGCTCACAGCCCTTTTTTAATACTTAACTTAGTCTGAACTGCTGAATATATAGTTGTGTAAATGATAACTCCCTCTATAATGGGATCCCTATAATGTCAGAAATTATTTCTCATTTTCTATGCAGCATCTTTCCCAACTCCATTCTTTCCTGTGTACCTTTCTACCCCATGACTTACTCAGTGACTTCTTTATTGTAAACACTGAAAAGATGTTGAATGTAACTGAACTGAAATTTCTGCAGCCGATTCCATAGTTATTTACTGAGTGCCTACATTATCTGCAGCCATTAGAAGTTTTCAGTGTGGAAAGTCCAAAGAAGATTAATTCAGCTTTTCATGAAGAATAGATCTGCAAATGTACAAGTTAAGGATGTGTAAGAATTCTGTTCATCATAAAGGCAGTAATTATGAGACAGAACAGAAAGTTGGAAATTTTCTTATGCAGGGAATCAGATCTCTCAGAGATGGATGAATAGGATTTGGACAGAGTAATAAATGAAAGAGGGGACTTCAGATGGAGAGTAAATTCTGAGTAAGTGTCCTGTTAGGATTGAATTCCAGTGCATTGAGGAATATAGATTCTCTCGAGATAGATTCTCTCTTTTTTTATTAGAGAAGTTGTAGGTTTACAGAAATATCACGTATAACATACACAGTTCCAATATACCACCTTATTATTACCACCTTATGTAGGTGTGGTAAATTTGTTACTATTGGTGGCAGTTTGAGTTTATTTTATGAATCCCAAAAAGAGAACGGTTATGTTTGTAAACTAATCTATTCATCTGGGTGTGAAACTCTTTGATTGCATTAAATTTAGCTGAGGACCTTTGATTACATTATTTGATAACATTGCTTTTGGCTTTTGATTTGACTATTTCAGTAGATGTGACTCAGGCTGAATCTCTGGCCCTTTGTTTGGTCTGATATAAACAGACACTCATTCAGACAGACAGAAGAAGGGAGAACTGTCATATTTGAGCCTTCCATGTGACAAGAAGGAGAAAGCTCAAGTTAAGGCCCTGGGGAAGAGATGCACCATTTGCTTGATAGCTTACAGCTGAATTTGGGAAGAGGAAAAACAGCCGAGACTGTTTAGAGCAAACCCTAAGAGACAAGCCCTATGTCAACTTGCAGCTGAAAATGGGAGGAAAGCAGAGCAGCTGAGCCTGAGAGAGAAAGTCCAGAGGAGAAGGTTGAAACCTCACAGAGATCGCAGACATTTTGCTTTACCATGTGGCAACACACTGAGATCAACAGCAGATAACTTTGGTGAGAAAGCATCTCTGCTGATGCCTTGATTTGGCCTTGGAAATTGTAAGCTTTTACTCCCAATTAAATTTCCATTATAAAAGCTAACTGATTTCTGGTACTTTGCATTTGCAGCCCTTTGGCAGACTGAGACACTATTCATGAAACATTTTTATGATTGTACTATTGATTCTAGTCCATCATTTATAAAATGATTCATTCTGTTGTACAGTCTTATGCTTTTTTTTAAAAAAAATTCTATTCCAATAACATATAAATAACCTAACATCTCCCCTTTTAACCACATTACCATATATAACTATAAATCAAGACTGTTAATTACATTCACAATGTTGTGCAATCATAACCACTATTCATTACCAAAATATTACCATCAAGTCAAGTAGAAACTCTGTAAATTCAGGCATTAAATCCTCATTCCTATCTCCATCCTGTCTCCTTATAACCTATATTCAAGAATTTTGCCTCTATGCACATCATACAATATTTGTCCTTTTGTGTCTGGCTTATTTCACTCAACATGTCTTCAAGGCTCATGGTTCATTCATGTTGTCTCAGGTATAAGAACTTCATTACTTTATACAGTTGAAAAATATTCCTTTTATATATACATATTTTTTATGAGATACCAGGGCCAGGGATTGAACCCCAGTACCTCATATGTGGAAAGCTGGCACTCAACCATGGAGCCACATTGGCTCTCCTGAGTTGGTTTTTTCATTTGTTTACTGGTTGTTTTTTGTTGTTTTGTTTTGTTTTTCGGAGGTACCTGGAACCAAACCCAGGACCTCCCAGGTGAGTAACAGGTGCTCAACTCCTTGAGCCACATCCACTCCCCCATTGTATTTATTTACATTTTATTTATCCATTCATTGGTTGATGGACACTTGGATTGCTTCCATCTTGTGGCAATTATGAGTAAAGCTGCTATGAACATTGGTGTGCAAATATATGTTGGAGCCCCTGCTTCCAAATCTTTTTGATATATATTGAGAACTGTGATTGATGAGTCATATGGTAATTCAATACATAACTTTCTGAGGAACTGCCAAACTCTCTTCCACAGTGGCTGAACCATTTTACATTCAGACCAACAATGAATAAGTATTTCTATTTCTCCACTTCATCTCCAACACTAGTTTTTTTTTTCCAAGCAGCCTTCTAGTGTATGTGATATAATAGCTCATTGAAGTTATGATTTGCATTTCTCTAATAGCTAGTGATGTTAACCATGTTATCGTGTGCCTTTTGGCCATTTGTATCTTTGGACGAATGTCTTTCAAGTCTTTTGCCCAATTTTAAATGGTTTGTTTGTCTTTTTTTGTTCTTTTTGAGTTGTAGAATTTTAAAAATATATTCTTAGTAGCAAACTCTTATCAGATATGTGGTTTCCAAATATTTTTTTCATACTGAGTAGGTTGTCTTTTTCGTTTAATAATAAAGTCTTTTGGTGCAGAAAAGTTTTTTAATTTTCATGAGGTCCTATTTATGTATTTTTTCTCATTTTGTTTTTGATTTGTGTATACAATTAAGAAACAATTGTCAAACACAAGGTTCTTCCCTAAGTTTTCATCCAGGAAACTTTATAGTTATGCTTTTTATATTTAGATCTATGATTCATTTTGAGTTGATTTTAGTATATGATGTGAGGTAGTGGTCAACATTCTTTCTTTTGCACCTGGTCATCCAGTTTTCCCAGCACCATTTTTTGAATACACTATTCTTTCTTAATTGAGTGGAATGGCACCCTTGTAAAGTTTCAGTTCGACATAAATGTGAGAGTTGATTTCTGAATCCTTAATTGGATTCTCTGGTCAATAATATGTCCTTGTGTGAATACCATACTGTTTTGATTACTGTGGCTTTGTAGTAAGTTTTAAGATTGGGAAGTGTGAGTTCTTTGACTTTATTCTTCTTTTTAAAGTTGACTTTTTCTATTCTAAGCCCCTTATGCTTCATATAATTTGATTATTGACTTCTATTTTTGCAGAGAAGGTGTTGGGATTTTGATTGGGATTGCTTTGAATCTGTAAATTGGATAGAATTGTCATCTTATGAACATTTAATCTTCCAACCCATGAAGCCAGAAGGCCCTTCCATTTATTTGGATCTCCTTTCATTTCTTCTATCAATGACTTATGATTTTCTGCATTATTGGTTTCTTTACATTATTGGTAATGTATTGATTTATTCCTAGATATTTCATTCTCTTTGTTGCTATTGTAAATGGAATTTTTAAAAGGTTTTTCTTCAGATTGCTCATTGCTACTAACTAGAAACACTACCCTTGCTTCTATTTACCCTTCTCATTTCTTCTGAATGTTTTTTTTTTTTTTCGTGTATTTTTATGGACACTTGTGGGTAAAATTTAACATCCTACATCTTTAATATGGATTCCTAAAGATCAATAATAGAAGATGAAGTCATTAGTGATCTAATGCCAGCCTATGGAGCATTTGGGACCAAGATAAAGGACATAGATTGGAGTGTAATGAGAACTCCAAATAATTCTTGAGCACTGGAGTGTAAAAGAACATATCCACACTAGAGAAGGATGGTGATAGGAAAAATGATTAAATCTTATGTTATGATTCATTCATGAAATTAAAGAACACAATCTCAGTGTTGTTAAAAAGATGAATCTATCAGATTTGGTCAGATTCATCATAGAATGTGAAGGAGAGGAATATGTCTCTGGTTGGTTATGCAACACGTTTGCCTCTTCACAAATCCAAAGTTTCTTTCAATCTCAATGACACAGCCACTGTATCCATTGCAAAGAATAGACCAAAGTCTATTTTAACCTAAATTATGGTTAAAATCTTATGCCTTCTTGAAAACATCAACCATGTTCATGTTAATGGGCATAGAATACCACCTGATAGATAGTAGACAAACATTTTTAACATGTCAATGAAGTACTGTTCTTTTATTTTATATTAGCTTTGAGTAATCACAAGGTTTACCAATTTTGGCATGTTTAGTGGCCATTTTTATTTCTTCTCATTTTTACTTTAGGACTTACAATTTTTTTCTTTTTATTTGTATCAATGTTTAGAGAGAAAATAAATTCTAGTGACTATGAGCAGTAAGTAATTTCTTAGTGTTATGATATTCTTTTAATATATTTTTTTAAGCATTTTAATTTTTCTTTACTTAAAACCACATTAAATAGTAATTAAAAAGCACTCTGCCAAGTTGTATTTAATACATTTAACTACATTTTTAAAAAAATAAAATTGTATTGAAGCATATCATTCATACATAAACATACATAAACAATAAGTGTATAATAAAATGTGTAAATTTACAAAACAAACATGCTTATCATCATACAAACTCCCACACATCTCCCTACCTCCAACACCTTGTGTTGTTGTGAAACACTTTTTACAAACTATGAAAGAGCATCATCAAAATATTACTGCTAACTTTAGTCTATATCTTACATTTTGTATATTTTCCCCCAACCCACCCAATTATTAACTTATATTAGTATTATATATTTGTTATTATTCATGAGAAAATATTCTCAGTTTCTTGTTAGCCACAGTTAATCATCCACCACACGCTTACCAGTGTTATACAGTCCCATGTTTTGTTCAAGCCATTCAAATTTTATACTCGTGGCTCTCATTTTGTGCTGTCCTCACTTCAGCCAATTATGCAATTTAAAAATTCCATATCCACTTATAACCTCCTATTGTTGTCACTTAGTATTGAAATAATATCTTCTTGCCATTGCTGCAAGATTTTACAATATTACTCTTAACTATTATCCGTAAGTTATATTAGTTGTAATTTTTCTGTGTATCACCATATTCTGAGGACTTTGTGAACGAACATTCTTGTATTTATACTATTAACTGCAATCTTAATCCACCACTGAAATCACTATTTTATACTTTCCCTGTTCTTTAGTTTCCTTTCCATTGACATTTATGCACATACGCTACCCTTTTTAGCCACAATCACATTTATAAATTAGCAGTGTTAGTTACACTCACAATATTGTGTTTTCTATTCATTTCCTTACTTTTACAATTAAAATTATTAATAATGCTACATACATTAAGCATCAGCTCCACTCTCAACCCACATTCTATTTCCTAGTAACCTATACTCCAGAGTTCACCTCAGTGAGTTTTCTCATCATTTTTAGTTTATATTTGTGAGACCATACAATATTTGTCCTTTTGTGTCTGGTTTATTTCATTCAACATAATATCTTCTGGGTTAATACACATTGTCATATGCATCCCAATTTCATTTCTTCTTGCAACTGAATAATATTCCATTTTGTATATACTACATTTTGTTTATCCATTCATCTGTTGATGGACAATTGGGCTGAGTCCATCTCATAATTGTTTTTGATATTTAAAACTTTTGAAATTAAAATACGCTTGACTTTTTTTTGCTGTGATTTTTTTCATGCTTTTGAGAATTTCTTTCCAAAATCCATGGTCAGATATTAACTGATATTTCTTTTTCTCTTTTATTCTTCATCTATTCTCTCTCCTATTTGTCATCCTCCTTCATCTTTTTTTAAAATATATTTTTATTTTAGAGGCTGTGAACTTACAAAACAGTCATGAGCATATATGGAATTCCCATACAACACACCTCCACCTACATACCACATTATTGTGGAGCATTTGTTACAGATTATGAGATAATATCATCAGACTATTACCACTAACTATGGTCTATAGCATACATTTGTCATATTTTCACCCATATCCCCCTATTATTAACACTGAACATCTTTGGCACTGATGCAAGTATATTACAGTATTGCTGTTAACTATAGTCCATAGGTTACATTAATTGCATTTTTCCAATGTTTCACATTTTAGTGAGTAGAACACAGCTGGTTTTTAAATGGGATTGTGGCTGAAAAGGGTAGTCTAGGGATGTAAATGTCAATTGAAAGAAAGCTAGAGAGTAACTAGGGACTGAATAATATAGTGAACCCAAAGGTGGATGAGAATTGTGGTTAATAATACAAATACAGGAATATCTTTTTATGAACCAGAACAAATGTACATCACTATTTCAAGGTGATAAGAATGTGGAGAAGCATCCTTTTATTTCTTTTAGCAATGCATTGTCATTTTCTGAATAAAAGTGCTTTACATCCTTAGTTAAGTTTATTCTTAAATATTTGATTCTTTTAGTAGCTATTGTAAATGGATTTTTTCCCCCCTGACTTCCTCCTCAGATTGTGCATTACTAGTGTATAGAAACACTGCTGATTTTTTCGTATTGATTTAGTATCCTGCCACTCTGCTGAAATCGTTTATTAGCCCTAGCAGCTTTGTTGTAGATTTTTTAGGGATTTTCTAAGGTATAGGATCATATCATCTGTGAATAGTAAAAGTTTTACTTCTTCCTTTCTGATTTGGATGTATTTTGTTTCTTTTTCTTGCCTGGTTGCTCTAGCTAGAACCTCTACCACTATATTGAACAACAGTGTTGATAGTGGGCATCCTTGTCTTGTTCCCAATCTCAACAGGAAAGCTTTCAGTCTTTCAGCATTGAGTACCTTCATCTTATTTTTTTATAATATACGTTTTTTTCACTTGGTTCTTTGATCTTACTGAAATTGTTTTAGCATCTTGCATGAGTGTAAGCTGTAATTTTATTTTGGCCTGTTTCTCCCAAAATATACTACAGATTAATTTAATTTGGGTGAACCTGGAAAATAATTCTCATTTTTTTCAGAATTAAAGATTTCCCAGAAAAAATAAAAACCATTAAATAATAGACTTGATATATTATATAATAACATATATGATGAGATTCCCATAGCTAAGATATTTTGATTTTAGATGAGAAAATCAATACGTAATTTAATGAAATAGGTCAGATTATTGAAAAATTAGACCTCACATAAAATAGGATGATCATCACAAATCCTTGGGGAAGAAAGCTTTGTTTAATGAAAGGTTCTGGTGCAATTTGGTTAACTATTATCTCTTCCATTTATTTTTTTTAACAAATCAATTTAATTGATATATATTAATAACACTTTCATCCAAAGTGTACAATCTATGGTATTTGCTATAATCACATAGTTTTGCATTGATCACTTCAATCATTATAAGATCATTTTCATTATTTCAATAATAATGATATTAAACAAAGAAACAGAAAATCAAACAAGAAAATTCCTCACCTCTGAGTCTCTGTATGCTTCCCCCACTGTACATAGCTGGTGTTTTCTGGCTATTCTATGCAAAATGTATAATCAATGACTTTTATTTTATTTTTTTCTGTGGCTTTTAGTATAATCACAATGTTGTACATTCATCATCTCAAAAATTTTAGAACAATTTCATTACTCCAAAGAGAAATACTCCATACCTCTTAGCATTCCTTCCTCAGATCTACATAACCACTAACCTCCTTTCATCTTTATAAATTGATTTATATTTACATTTTATATAAATGGAATTATACAATATGTAGTACTCTGGGTCTGATCTCCTTCACCTAGTATAATGTGTGTTTTTTTTTGTCTGATATTAACATTTTGTACTATTAACTTACATTTGTTAACTTCACAGAAACATGGTCTTATATATGCAATTTTATAAATATATTATGTGAAATATGAATATGGGTAGAATTTCATATTTTAAAATTAATAACTCTGTATCATTCAGAAATTATTTCATAAACATGAATTTTCTTTTCCTTTTTATGTAGCTTGTAGTTTTACCCATAGCACTTTTTAATTTAATTGGAATTTTTTCTAGAATGTCCTTACGTGAGAATTAAAATAGATTTTTCATGGCTAACTTGTAGTTCCAGGGACATATATTAACTAATACTTCCCTTACTCACTAATTTCACATACATCCCTTTTTCCTTGCACTATCATACTCTCAAATGGACATGCACACACAGAGGTCTATATCTAGTCTATATGAAATAAAACAAGACAATCCCACTGCCTACACTTACATTCTGAATGGCAGAGGGACATTAGAAAACAAAACATAGATTAATAAATATTATGATTGGTGAAGACTATTCTACCTCTAACAAAAGTCTAAATATTAGGGTCCTTTAAGGCTTAGATATTAAACATCCATTCTCTCTATTCTTTCTTTCTATATGACCTCATCTATTTTCATATAATGATGAGCTGGAAAGTATATTTTCAACTCTAACAGCTTCCCAAAATTCCAGGCTCACATATCCAACTTTTTATTTGACATAATCAATTAATATCTTAAAATCATCTCAAATTTAACATGTTCAATAAGGAAATCTTTTAATACTTTTTTCTGACCATGGTCTTCCCCAAGTATTCGTCTTCATAGTGGCATTATCCACTCAGTTGGTCAAGGCAGAAATTAAGAATAATTCCTCTTACTCTCCCATCAAATCCAAACTTTCATATGGCCTGTCAACTCTATCTCAGAAATATATCTTAGATGTACCCATATCTCTCTATTATACTACCTGTACAAAGTTGCATTCTGCCATCATCTTGTACTGAATAATACCAATAGTTTCAAAATACTCTACCTGCCTTTGTTCTTTTTATTACTTTTTAACTTTAATTCATAACCTGACTTAAATTATGGTACTAAAAGTTTCATTTCAAAAACTGTAGTCAAATGCCCACTTTAGAAAATTTCTCCGAAATTTTTCCTTCTGTAAAATTTTATCTTCATTTTTCCTATTATCAATTGTGGACAGATTAATTTTCTTATATGAGAAAAATATTTATTTATTTGTATGTTTGTTTGCTGCTTTCCCATTTCCCTCATTCTTGATGGTATATCATGATTTCTGGTAACTGAAAATTAATTTATATTAGGGATATACAAATACTTTCATCTGCTGAGACAACTTTATATTTCCTTTTCTGTATGATTTTGTGAGGTATTAAAAATAAAACCATTATTTTCTGATTTTCTCAATTTGATCTATCATGTGTCTATCGAATACCTTCTTTATAAGTCAACTGTATTAAATAATATTTTGTTCTGTATTTAGAGTTCTTTTTATGTGCAGTAGGTCTTTCTCCTCTAGCCTGGAGATGCTGCATTTTAGTCCCAATGCATATCTGTCATGGGAAGAACTTCTTTTTGCTTATCATTACTTGTAATGTATATACTGTTCCAAGATATCTGTCTTCCTCTTCATTGTTCATTACTTTTTGCTAAGGTATCTCTATTGCCTCTTTGGAAGTCGAGATTTGGAGACTGAAAATGCTTCAAATGAAATTTGTTCTTTCCTCATGTTTGATTAATATTTGGTTTATATAGCATTCTAGATTTGAAGTAGATTTCCTTCTGAATTTTGAACTCTGTTGTTTTGAGAATATGCATGTCATCATTTTCCAATTTTCCTTTTGTCTCCAGAAATTTTTAGGACATTTTCTTTATTCCTGGCTTTATGAAAACCAAGAATGAACATCTTTGGTGTTTTATTCGTTTTTCATACACTTTCTAGATAGTGGTGGCTTCCCTATTTCTCTCTTCCCTCCCTTCTTGGCTTATTTTCTTTTCTCTGTCTTTTCTTCCCGTCATCTCAAAATATGTCCACTTTTGCCTGGTAAGAATGCAATTCAAAACCTTCAAGTTGATACCAGAGTTCTTCTGATATTCCCTGGTAGTTTCTGATAGATTTCTTTCTTTCTGGTATAAGTTATATAGGATAATTCTGTTCATTTTCCATTTCAGAAATGGAATTAGACATTTTTCAAAAGAGTTCCTGTATGTAATAATTTTTCATGGGTTTCTAGTTTATATTTCCTCTGTTTGTTTTATAAAAATAAGAAAACAAACAATGCAAAACACATATATACACACTCTTATTTCCTCATTTTAACAGAAAAAAATAGTGTATAAATATATACTTGATGCCTTGCTATTTTCTGTTTGGTTTACTTTTCAACTTAACTTGGAAATTGCTCCGTATCAATTATAATGATATTCTTTTTATTTTTTGCTACAGTCTTGTGTCTTTATTCAACTGGTCTTATATGATTGTATATTTAGATTGTTTCCAAACATTGATTAATATATATATATATATATATAAAACTTTATTTTTTGTCTCTGTGAATCACTAGGTTTTAGCTATCTCTTGTAGATAGCTAATAGCTTGGTTTTTGTTTTTGAATGAATCTGGAAATCCTTTTATTATAGGTGATTACATTCTATTTACAGTAACTTTTATGACTGTTTTTAATTCAAGCTTAGTCATATTATTTCATGTCTTTTTTTACCAACTGTGTTATGTTATATTTACTAATGTCTAATTGTGTGGTTTGTTCTCATTTCCATGAGATTTCTGATTGTTTAAATTTTTGTTCTCTTTGATACCCTTATCATAATACTTTTCTTAGTTACTCAGTCTCCTTTTACCATACTTATGATGCTACTTTGTTTTGTCTGATTTATGTTATATTTTTTGACTACCACTAATTCTTATGTGTTATCCAATGACCTTACTCTACTTTAAACTCTTGTCCTTGTTCCTTCTTCTTTATTTTCTTCCTTTTTATTAGCTGATTATTTTGTCATTATTTTAGATTCACAGAGCAGTTTAAAAGATAATACAAAGAGGCCCTGGAATTAGATCTGTTTCCTTTAATGCTAATGTTTTACACAATTATGCCTCACTTATCAGAACTAAGATGTCTTTACCTAATGTCCTATTTTTATTCCAGAATTACATCCAGGATAGCACATTACATTTTGTTTTAATGTCTCCTTAGGTTCCTCTCGGCTTTGACAGTTTCTCAGAATTTTCTTGGCTTTTTTTTGTTCTTGTTTGTTTCTTTTTGTTCTTTTTAGTACAGAAGTTAAGGGTTTACAGAAGAATTATGAATATGATACAGGATTCCCATATACCACACTATCATTAACATGTTACATTGATGTGATACTAAATTATAGGCTTTAGTAAATAAAATGTATCTATACTGGCTCAATATTTATAACAAATATACCTTACTAAAGCAGGATGTCAAAAATAAGGGGCACTGTGTGCAGTGGTAAGGACAGGGTAATATGGAAACTTTCTATCCTAATGACTCAATTTTGCTGTAAATCTAAAACAGTTTGAAAATAAAGTCAATTGATAAAAATCTAAAAATAGAATTAAGTGGTTAACAGTGCTAAATCCTATTAACTAACTAAATGCTTTATAGCAGATTCTACCAGTTTTTCTACTAATGTTTTTATCTGTTGGAGGATCCAATCCAGGAAAGTAATTTGCATATAGTCATCATATCACTCTTGTTTCTGCCAATCTGTGCCAGTTTCTCACTCTTGATTGCTAATTTTAACACTTTTGAAGAGTACCAATAGATTGTCCCCCAATTTGTATTTGTCTAATATTTTCTCAGGATTAGATTAATGTTATGAATTTTGGGGAAGAATATGATAGAGGCTAAGGGATTTTTTTCATTATATCATATTAAGTGTACAGGATATCAACATGAATTATTACTGGAAATGCTAAATTTGACCAGTTGGGTAGACTGGATCTGGAGATTTATCCACTGTAAAGTTAATCACTATTTCTTTTCCAAAATGCATTCATTAGAAACAAGTATCTAAATTCAGACCACCTTCAAGGTGGAATGGTAGGGAATTAAGCTCTACCTCCTGGACAGAGAAACAGCAAGGAATTATGGAATTATGTTAATTACCTCCAAGTAATTAATAAAAATTTTGGGAAATACTTTAAGACTATTCAAATATACTTTTTCATTAAATTTTTGCCCACCAGTTGTCTTACCTACAGTAATTATTACTTTGGTAATGTAATAACCATTTTCTATTTTGCTGATTCTTTCTTCATGTAGTTATTGATCATTTAGATGAGCTAGATATAAAATCCTTGTGTCATACTTTTCTCTTGAATTCATTAAACATATTGATCCCCAGTTATCTTACTTTTAATGTTGATATTGAGAAGTCAGATGCCAAGCTGATTTCTCTTCTTTGCAAGTGAGGTTTTCTTTTTTTTTTTTTTATTTTTATTTTACCGGGAGGTCCCGGGGATCGAACCCAGGTCCCTCCATATGGCAGACGGACGCCCAACCATTTGAGCCACATCCGCCCCGAGGTTTTCTTTTTATATAAAGATGCAAATACTTTTTTCTTTATCTTAGAATATAATGGTTTTACTAGGCTATATTTTGGAGTTAACATTTTTGGATCAGTTATTACAAGTACAAAGTAGATTACTTCAATATGGAGTTTTCTATTATTTCCCCCAGTTTTATTGGGAAAGAATTTTTACCCCGAATTTTCTTGGATTATAATTTTAAGTAATATTCTTTACTTTTCTTCTTCTGGGATTCCAATTTTATATGTGGTATATCACCCTTGCTGATCTTTTACATTGATCATATCCCCTCTGATTCACTTAACCAATGTCTTTCTTTAATTTTAATTCTCTGGATGATTTTCATTCCTCTTTTTTAAGACCTTTAAATTTAGTGTAGAATATATTCTCCTTTGGGAACCTTTTAATTTAGTCTTAATTTCTAAACTAAAATGAGTTTGCCTTTTTCTCCAATATCTTTTCTACATTTAATCAATTCTCATCTTAAATATATCTTATTCATCTATTTCTGCACTGAGTTTTTGAAATTTTGATAAAAATGTTTTATCATATCTGCAAACACTGGCTTAAAGCTGATAAATTTAGATTGAGGTGCTGTGTTAGAGTTTTCTCTATCTATGAGCTGAAATTTTTTTTTCTTTTTTTTTGCTTCTCACTTCTTTCTGTTTTCTTTTCTATGAGATTTGTATGGGTTTAGTCTGAAATTTTTCTTTATTTTGAAATGTCCCATTTTTTTTTCTGGTAAGCAATGATAGATGATTCTATTTAGGAGGGAGGTGGACATAAAATAATTTCCTAAGACAACTAACATACCAAGGAACCGAGAAAGTCTACAACTGCAAACAAGAAAGCCCTATAGGATTGCAGCCCCCTCTCAATTAGAGGTGGAGTGGACATCACCATCCCAGAATACTCAAGAATACTCCATTTAGTATGGACTAAAGTAGACTTACTGGTATCCTACTATAGACTTATTGTTTTTCTAGCAATGGAAGAAATTATAACATTGATGTGGAGGCAGTGACCCCTGGAGATTCTGAGGGCAGGGAGATGGAAAAACAGGTGTAATAAGGGGACATTTTTGTGACTTGGGAATTGTCCTGAATGAATTGCAATGACAGATGCAGGCCATTATGTATTTTGCCATAACCTACAGAATTGGGTGGGAAAGAGTATAAACTACAATGCAAACTTCATTTTATTTTATTTCTTTGTGTGTGTGCGTAATTCAGGTAACTGATTTTTTTTTAGTATTTTTTTTTTAAAAGATACTTAGATTACATAAATGTTACACCAAAAAATATAGGGATTCCCATATGTCCCACTACCCACACCTCCCACATCCTCCCACATAAACAACATCTTTCATTAGTGTGGCACATTCATTGCAATTGATAAACGCAAACTGGGGAATTGGCACTGAGCATGGTCCATAGTTCACATACAATGTAAACTTTAATCCATGCTTAGTGGCAATGCCCCAAAATGTGTTCATCAATTGTGATAAATGTACCTCACTAATGAAGGATGTTGTTAATGTGGGAAAATGTGGGAGGTATGGGGAGTGGGGAATATGGAAATCCCCTACATTTTTTATGTGACATTTGTATAATCTAAGTATATTTAAAAAATAAAAAATTGAAAATAAAGAGATATGTTCAAGTCCTAACCCTGACATATTCAATTCTCAATCCCTGGCTTTGTGAGAATAAACTCATTTGTAAAAAGAAAAAAAAAAATTTCCCCAAAGGAAAACAACCATGGACTAAAGTAGACTTATGATTATTCTAGCATTGACTAAAAGGCAGTGGCCACCAGAGGTTCTGAGGGGAGGGAGAGGGAAGATTAGGTGCAACATGGGGGCATTTTTGAGATATTAGAATTGTCCTATATGACAGTGCAATGACAGATATAAGCCATTCTATATTTTGTCAAAACCTATAAAATTGTGTGGGGCAAAGGGTAAACTATAATGTAAACTATACTCCTTGGCTAGTATGATGCTTCAATATGTGTTTATCAATTGTAACAAATTATGACACTATGAAAGATGTTGTTAATGTGGGAAGTGTGGGAGGGGAAGGGGTGGAGAAAATGGGAATCCTCTATTTTTTTATATAACATTTATGTAATCTAAAGCTTCTTTAAAAATAAAAAAAAAAATACTTAAAAAAATAGTCCCTTAAGTTATCAGTTTGGGAGAATGATAGTTTGTTAGTACACTGATTTTCCATTTCTTTAATAGATGGCTCATCTTTGAGAAATTAGTTTTTCCTTCAAACTTTGTAATTTTCTTTTACTTCTGTAGCACTTTGTCTAGATTGAGATCATCTAGAAATTGACTCTGAGAAGGAGAATTACTTGCAGGATATTTGGGGGAAAATGTTCCCATACTCAATACTTATAGACATTGAAGGATAAAAGATTGTACAGAAGGATAAGTTGAATGTCAGTGTACTCACAACAAAGCCTTCAACCAATCTGATATAGAAGGAAGAATCTGGGATATTGCTTCTTCTTTGTCATGCCTCAAAACAAGGAGGGAAGGAACTGTAATTTGAATAACCCATAAAACTATTATTTGATGCAGGGAGAAATCAAAGAAGGTGTGTGACCTTGATGAAGCACTCTCTTCAGTCAAGGTCATTTCCAGTTGAGGGACATAGTTGGCACTGTCAGTCCCAGAACATTCTGCTTGGAAAGAAAGAGGCTGAACTCAGCAGAAACCTGAAGAACAGACTCAAGAAAGAGATTGCTATGTTACAGTAGGCAGAGACAACTGGCAAAGAACCCCAAGGATTATGGCAATCCAACACTGTGATGGTTTGAAGTTTTTAATAAATTCCCAAAAGTAAAAGATTATGTTCTTGAACTATTCCATTTCTGCAAGTGTGGGACCCCTTTGATTGAAGTACATCAGTAAGCTGTGACACAGGATGGGTCCCCACCCTTTTCCTGGAGCTTTATATAAAAGGAGATACAGATAGAGACGCAGAGAGAAAGGAAACTGCCATTTTTTACTCTCCTATGAGAAAGAGGACTCAAGGATCACTAGCAGACAAAGCTTAAGCATGAAGTCCCACAGAAGCTGGGCCCACAGATCAGCTCAAGGATGAAGAGATGAGCCATATGCCTGATAATCCACAAGTGAACTCAGGGAGGAGGGGAGGCCTGGAAAGAGACAAGCTATGCCTTGTTGTCTACAGCTGAGCTCCAGGAGTTGGTAGATTCTGGAGGGGAAGGTGGGACCTTGGCAGAAATCAGCCACCATCTTTACCATATGGCAGGATCATCAGTAGCTGGGTTTGCTGAGAAGAGGTAGAGATGACCAAAGATAATCACTCATTAACAATTTAATTCATCCTCATAATACTTATGTATAACTCAGGGCTAATATTTATAGTATTCCTTGCCATCTATATGATCAGCATTGTGGGGAATCTTGGTTTGGTGGCATTGATTTTTATGGAGCATTGTTTTTAAATGCCAATATTCATCTTTCTGTACAACCTGGCTTAAATGTACTTCTGCTGTTGTTGTGCTATTTTACCCAAGATGTTAAAAAATTTCTTTTCAGAAGACAGAATGATATCCTTCTATGACTTTGTGGCACAATTTATTTTCTTCAATTTGTTGATACTGAAGATTTTTCTTTTCTGTCATCAATGGACTATTACTGGTATGTGACAATATGTGGCCCACTATTGTCCCACACAAGAATTTGGAAAAACTCTACATTCAGATGTTTACAGGAATAGCTGAAAGCCTTTGTATAATTCATGTAGGGTTCTTGTTTAGGTTAACTTTCTGTGGATCTCATAAAATCAATCACTTTTTTTGGTGTGTTCTTCAGTTTTACTTACTCTTATTTTGTTCAATGAACTGATGATATGTACCTTGAAGGGTCAATTTAAATATTCTTTATTAATATCATCCTAATAGTTTATCTCTGCAGTCTTTGCAAAAATCCAAAGAGGGAAGAGTTAATGCCTTATCAGTTTGTGCATCCCACTTTTTCTTTCTCAATGTTCTATGGTTCTATTGTCTTCTTGTATATCAGCACAATTACAGTTAAAGAAAGAAAAAATTATATAACAGTTGCTCTTTTTTATGCTCAAGTAATTCCTTTATTAAATCATTTTATTTATAGTCTAAGAAATAAGGGAGGAAGATCAAAGACGGTGGAGTAAGAAATAGTAGACTACATTCCTTGTCCAGAAACTGTGAGAAGGTAGAAAGGTTTACCTCTCAGAAGGGAAGCTGTATGACCATAGAGGCAATTGGAGAGGGCAGCTAAAGACATGGGACCCAGCTGGCCAGGGGAAAGGGAAGCCATGGGAGATAGAGCAGGTAAGTCAGTGCTCAGCTGACTCAGAGAGAAAAGATGGGGAAGTGATTTGACTGAAAGACCAGTTTTCAGCTGGCTTCAAGAGTGAGGAAAGCCACCAGGAGACCAGGGGTCCATCCTATTGTGCAGCAGGCTCCTCAGGAGGTGAGGGAGCTGCAGGGAAAACAGGTGTGGGGACCAGCACCCAGGCAGCTCGGGGAGGAGAGAGATGTAAGATGGAGGGAATATATGCTGGCATACTGGATCTCAGCCCATTCCCAGGTTAAGGAAAGACACCAGCCAGTGCTGAAGCAGCGCCAGGGAGAGGGGAGAGAAAGCTGACCAGGTATGCTGTCACATCCATCCACTCTGAGAGAAAGAGGAACTGGGTCAGTGAAGGGGTGGGTTGGCAGGTGCCCAACATCCCAGGTGGAGAGTGGAGCTGGGAAAGGCAGCCAGTGAGCTGTCAGACACTGAACTGACCTGGGGGTAAGGAGGGTTGGGGGAGGCAGCTGGTGAGCTGTCGGGTGCCCAACTGGCCCATAAGAAAAGGGAGCCAGAGAGTGATTGAGCAGTTTGTCAGGCACCCAGAGAACTCTCTGGGGAAGGGGGAGCTGTGGGACAGTCAGCTTCCTGAGAGGGAGCATAGGGAGATATAGTCTTATGATTTTATTTTTTATTCTTTTTTAAAAATGTATATTCAGGTAACTTACCTGCAGAGGGTGAGCCACAGGGTGATTAACTGGTGAGCACTGGCAGACTGAGACAGTTTCTAGTGACCTGAAAGGGAGGACTGATCTTTCTGTTTTTTAATTTCTTTGTTTCTTTTCTTTTTTTCTCCTTATTTTCTTTTTTTTTTCCATTTCTTTTTTCATTTTTCCCTCTTCATTTGCTTTTGTTTTTTCCTACCTTCTCTTTTTTTCCCCCTATTAATTGACTTTATTATTATCCAAACTTTATATAAACCAAGCTACAGAGAGTATAAGTATCTTGTCCAAGTTTGAGCCGACATTTAAATCCAGTACACAGGCTCCCAAGTCTGTGCTTTTTTTTTTTTAAATATATATTTTAAAAGATGCTTAGATTACATAAATGTTACACAAAAATTACAGTGATTCCCATGTTCCCCACCTCCCACACCTCCCACAACATCCTACATAAACATCTTTCATTAGTGTGGCACATCACCTGCAATGGATATACATATCCTGGGGCTTTGCCACTAAGCATGGACCATAGTTCATATTGTAGACTATACTCTCTCCCACACAGTTCTGCATATTCTACCTTCTCTCTCTTGATTGGTCTTCATTTTCTTTCTTCTTATCTTTCCAGTCATTTATTTTATTTTATTTTTCTTGTTTCTTTTTCTTCCACCTGTTTTATTCTTATTCCTTTTTAATTTTTATGATTTTTTACTCTCATTACTTATTTTTTCCTTGCTCTTTTATGGTTCTTTTTCTAACCTTTTGTTATTATTTTTTTCACATAGTCTTCTCATTTTTATGGTATCAATATTTTTTCAGGGGAACATGGACAACTGCAAAAATATAGAA
>JAKSZT010054350.1:918367-940608 GCA_026826555.1 Tolypeutes matacus | reverse complement strand
ATAAACCATAAGAAGAAACAGGAGGACATGGCCCAGTCTAAGGAATAAACTAAAAAGAAGGAGGACATGTAGAAGGTGTAACAACTAATCAAGGATGACCAAACGATATCATGAATCAACTTAATGAAGTGAAGGAAGAAATAAAGGATATTAAAAAGACTCTGTGGGAACATACGGAAGAAATTGTAAGCATACATAAAAAGATAACAGACCTGATGGTGATGAAAGGCACAATGAAAGAAATAAAAAATATGTTGGAAGCATATAAGAGCAGAGTGGAACAGGCAGAGGAAAGAATTAGTGACATCAAATAAAGAACATCTAAAATCACCCAGACAGTAGAACAGATAAAAGAAAAAATTCTGCAAGACTCAGGGAATTGAATGACAATACAAAATGCACAAATATATGCATTATAAGCATCCTAGAGGGAGAAGAGAAGGGAAAAGGGGCAGAAGGAGTGTTGGAAATAATGGTCCAAAATTTCCCAACTCTTTTGAGGACATGTACATACATGTCCAGGAAGTGCAGCACACTCAAAACAGTATAAATACTAACAGGCCTACCCCAGGACACATACTTATCAGACTGGCAAATGCTCAAGACAAATAGAATTCTGAAAGAAACATGAGAAAAGAGATCCATCATATATAGAGGAAGCTCAATAAGATTAAATGCTGATTCCTCATCTGAAACCATGGAGACAATAAAGCAGTGTTATGACACAGGTAAGGTACTAAAAGAAAAAACTGCCAGTGAAGAATTCTGTATCCAGCAAAGCTGGCATGCAAAAATGAGAGAGAGTTCAAAATAGTCACAGAGAAATAGAAATTGAGAGAGTTTGTACATAGGAGTCCTGCCTTTCAAGAAATACTAAAGGGAGTTCTGCAGGTTGAAAGGAAAAATAAAAGGAGAGAGAGGGTTGGAGGAGACTGTAGAAAGGAAGTTTATTAGTAAGAGTAACTAAGAGGATAAAAAGAGAAATAAAAACAAACTATGACATATATAGAACTAAAGAAAAATGGCTGATATAAGTTATGGCTTGACATTAATAAACTGAATCTTAATGCATTAAACTTTCTAATAAAAAGACACAAATTGGCAGAAGGATGAGGAAATAGAATCCATCTATATACTGTCTACAAGAAACTCACCTTAGACCCAAGGATGCAAGGAGGTTGCATGTGAATGGTTGAAAAATGACTTTTTACACACAAACAGTAAGCAAAAAATGTGGAGTAGCTCTACTAATATTAGACAAAATAGACCTTAAATGCAAAACTTTTGTAAAAGAGAAAGTAGGACACTATATGTTATTAAAATGGGTACTCTATCAAGAAGAAAGAAAAATCATATTAATGTGCCTAACCTGGGTGCCCCAAAATACATGAGGCAAACAATGGAAAAACTAAGGGGAGAAATAAATGCTGCTATAATTGTAGTGGGGCACTTTAATACACTGTTGTTATCATTAGACAGAACATCTCTACAGAAGGTTAATAAAGAAGCAGATACCTTGGATAGTATATTATCAGAACTATATCTAATAGATACAGAACATTACACACCAATGCAGCAGGATATACATTCTTCTAAAGTGCACATGGATTATTCTCCAGGAGTCCTCATGCTAGGTCACATAACAAGTCTCAATGAATTTAGAAAGATTGAAATTATGCAATGTAACTTCTCTGACCACAATGGTATGGAGCTGGAAATTAATAAGCAGCAGAGAACCAATATAGTCACAAATATATAGAAATTAAACAATACAATCTTAAACAATCAGTGGCTCAAGGAGGAAATTGTAAAAGAAATCAGTAAATACCTTGAAACACAGAAAATGAAAAACAGCATATAAAAATTTATGGGATGCCACAAAAGCAGTGTTGAGAGGAAATGTATACTGCAAATGCCTATAGTTAAAAAGAAGAAAGAAGAAGATTAATAAAATGGACACATCCTTAGGTAGACTAATAAAGAAAGAGAGAAGATGCAAATAAATAAAATAAAAAATGGAAGAGGGGATTTCACCACTGATGCCACAGAAATAAAGAGTATCATAAGAGAATACTTTGAAAAATTGCTTGCCAACAATATTGATAACTTAAATGAAAGGGACAAATTTCTAGAAACACACAAGTAACCTACATTGATGAAAGAAGAAATAGAAGGACTCAAAAGACCAAAGTAGTGAGATTGAATTAGTCATCAAAATCCTCCCAACTACAAAAAGCCTGTGACCAGATGACTTTATAGGTGAATTCTACCAATCATTCCAGAAAGCACTAACACCAATCTGACTTAAACTCTTCCAAAAAATAGAAGTGGAGGAAACATTACCTAACTCATTCTATGAGGACATCACCCTAATACAAAAATCACATAAAGACTCCACATGAAAGAACACTACAGACTAATCTCTCTAATGAACCTGGATGCTAAAATCCTCAGCAAAATACTTGCTAATTATATTCAATGACACAGCAAATGAATTATACACCATGATCAAGGGGGTTTTATTCCAGGTATGCAAGGTTCATTCAAAATAAGAAAATCAATCAATGTAATACACCACATTACCAGATGAAAAAAAATCACATAATCATCTCCCTTGATACAGAAAAAGCATTTGACAAAATGCAACATCCTTTCTTGATAAAAAATACTTTGAAAGATAATCATAAAAAGAAACTTCTTCAACATAATAATGGGCACATATAAAAAACCCACATATAACAAATGGTGAAATGCTAAAGTCTTTCCATATAAGATCTGGAACAAGACAAGGATGCTCACTGCCACTACTTTTATTTAACATTGTATTAGAAGTATTTGCTCAAGCACATAGGCGTAAAAAAAGAAATAAAAGAAATCCAAATCAGAAAAGAAGCAATACTTTCACTATTTGAAGATGACATGTTCCTATATCCAGCAAATAGTGAAAATTCTACAACAATGCTTTTAGAGCTTATAAACAAGTTCAGTAAAGTGGCAGAATATAAGATCAACATGAAAAATCAGTAGCATTTCTGTACACTAATAATGAGCATTCTGAGGAGGAAATCAAGTAAAAATTTCATTTACCATAGCAACTGAAAGAATCAAATATCTAGGAATAAACTTAATTAAGGATGCAAATGACATACACAGAAAACTACACAAAATTGTTAAAATAAATAAAAGAATTTCTTCCATTGCTTGAATTGCAATATGTCTATAGTAGAATACCAGTAAGTCCATGTACCTTTTTTAAAAAATTAAAAAAAAGAAATAAAAGAAGTCCTCATTAAATGGAAAAATATTCCTTGTACATGGATCAGAATACTAAATTTCATTAAGATGTCTCTGCTACCCAAATTATTTACAGATTTAATGTAGTCCCCATTGAAATTATAATATCATTTTTTACTGAACTGGAAAAGCTTATTATGAAATTTATTTGGAAGGGCAAGGGGCCCTGAACAACCAAAATCATATTGAAAAAACCAAAACAAAATTGGAGGAATCATGCTACCTGTATTTACAGCATACTACAAAGCTATAATTGTCAAAACTGCATGGTATTGGCACAAGGATAGGCATACTGACCAGAAGAACTGAATTTGGAGTTATGAAATAGATCTGCACATACACAGGAAACTGAAATTTGACAAGGGTACCAAGGCCACTCAACTGATACAGAATAGCCTCTTCAACAAATGGTGTTGGGAGAACTGGATATCCATATCCAAAAGAAAGAGAGAGGATCACCATCTCATAACTTTTGCAAAAATTAACTCAAGATGTATCAAAGAACTAAATATAAGAGCCAAGACCATAGAGCACCTAGAAGATAATGTAGGGAAGCATTTACCAGATCTTGTAGCAGGAAATGATTTCAATAATTGTGCACCCAAAATGCAAGCAATGAAACAAAAAATAGATAAATGGGACCTCCTCAAAACAAAAGAAATAAAAAAATAAAAACATTTGTGCTTCAAAGGAGTTCGTCAAGAAAGTGAAAATGCAGCCTACAAAATGGGAACCACGTATCCAATAAGGGTCTAATATCCAGCAAATATAAGGAAATCCTACATTTCAAAAATAAAAAGACAAACAATCCATTCAGAAAATGGGCAAGAGAAGATGGTGGCTGTATAAGGAGCTCCAAATGTCAGTTCATCCTACAAGGCAGATAGTAATCATCCAGAGCTGTCTAAAGCACATGTTTTGGGGGCCCAGCAGACCAGAAGAGCATCATGCAACATCCATGAAAGAATGGAAGGAGTAGACTGCCTATCTGCAGTGAAGTTCAGTGAATACAAAACTCCACGCTGTTGAGCCCAGTGCTCATCCTCCACTGGCAGCACAAGCCGCCACATGAGCTATTCCATGGCTGGAGTTGGAAGCTCCAATTCCCAAAGAACAGGTGAGGAAGAGATGGTTGGCCACTTACTTCACCTGCTGAATAGTAAATCCCACTGGCTAAAGTAAAATATTAAGCACAGCTAGAGTTTGAACATATACAAGTCGGAAAGAGGCTGGTAGCCACTATGTTAACCCTGCCCCTGGCATCAGGGGAGGAAGGGCTGACTGAAAATCACAGTGATGGTGGGGACCAACTTCTTTCCACCTGAATTGCCCTAGCCTAAGCTCCAGCCCCACCCGCGGAAGGGAGGAAGCTGGTGGAGCCTTCACCAGTTTCTCCAGGCAAGTGCAGGTGATTTCAATCAGCCCAGATTATATATTCGGACACCTGGGGTTCCATCCCTGCACCCCAATAGGATAGGAGAGGAGCTATGTTTCCTTGGGCTCTCTGGGCAATTGCACGTGCTTTTGGTCAGCACAAACTGGTTTGTTGAATGCCTTCAATTCCATCTCTACCCCCACACTCCCTTAGGATAAGAAGGGGCTGGTGTTTCTTCAGTCTGTCTGGGCAACTTCAGGCATGTTTGGCCCACACAAACTGAATAGCCCACACAAACAGACACCTGTAGCTCTATCTCTGCCCCCATGTTGGATAGGAAGGAAGCGTGTTTCCTTAGCCTTTTTGGGCAACAGCAAGCACTATCGACCTTCACATATTATACTGGTGGGTACCTGTGGATCCACCCTGAACTCCCAAGAGGAAATCAGGGGGCTAGTGTTTTCTCAGCTTTTCCTGGCAATGGCAGGCACTTTTGGCCTGCACAGACTGGACTATTGGGCACCTGAGGATCCACCTCCCAACCCCTAATAGGATAGGAGGGAACTGGTGTTTCCTCAGCCCCTAAAGGGCAGAAGGGACAGGACTCCCTCATCATCTCACGGTGGCTGCAGGCAAATTTGGTCCACATGGATTAGATTTTTGAGCACTCCAAAGGGGCTATCCCCTCCCTTGGCAGGGAAGGAGGGGGACCAGTACTACATCAGTCTATCTGGGCAACTGCAGTCATTTTGAACTCACACAGCATAGATTGTTGTCCACACCTGCAACTCCATCCCTTCCCCAGGTAGTGGAGGAAAGGGTGTGAAGTTTTATCAGTCACTCCAGGCAACTACAGATTTTGTTGGCCTGCATGAATTGGATTATTACACACAGCTGTGGCTCTGTCCATAACCCTGGCAGAGGAGAATGGTGTGAGAAGCTTCATAGGTCCCTGGTGCAATGCGGGCAGCTTCAGCCTCCACAGCTTACAGTACCAACTACAGCCTTGGCTCCTACTACACAACCAGCAAGGGGCAAGGGCAAGAAAGCCCTAAACTAAAGAGTGAAATGGCACCCAGAATAAAGACATCTAGTAAGCCAAATGCCAAGACACCAACAAACAATTAAAATCCATAACAAGAAATAAAAAGATATGGCCCAGTCAAAGGAACAATATAAGTCTCCAGATGACATAAAGGAGACATCTAATCATAGATGTTCATACAAATCTCCTTAATAAATTCAATGAGATGGCTAAAGATATTAAAGATATTAAGAAGACACTGGGTGAGCACAAGGAAGAATTTGAAAGCATATATATATAAAAAAAAAAACAGATATTCTGGAATGAATGTCACAATAAATGAACTCAAAAATATACTAGATGCATATAACAGCAGATGTGTGTGAGGGGGCAGAAGATAGGATGAGTGAGCTTGAATACATTGCCTGAAAATGAACATACAAAAAAACAGATGAAGAAAAGAATGGAAAAAAATTGATCAGTGTCTCAGGGAATGAAATGACAGTAAGAGACATGCAAACATATGTCATGGGTTTCCCAGAAGGAGAAGAGAAGGGAAAAAGAACAGAAGGAGTATTTGAATAAATAATGGTAGAAAATTTACCATCCTTATTGAAGGACATAGATATCTGTGCCCAAGAAGCACAAGGTACTCCCATCTAAATAAATCCAAATAGCCCAACTCCGAAACACATACTAACCAGAATGTCAAATGCCAAAGACAAAGAGCTAATTCTGAGAGCAGCAAGAGAAAATGATGCATAATATGTAAGGTTTACCCATTAAGATTTAGTGCTGATTTCTCATCAGAAACCATGGAGGCAAGAAGGCAGTGGTATGATATATTTAAGATACTGCAAGAGAAAAACTACAGCCAAAAATCCTATCTCTAGCAAGATTGTCTTTCAAAAATGACAGTGAGTTTAGTATATTCACAGACAAACAGAAACTGAGAGAGTTTGTAACAAAGAGACACTTGTTAGACATGCTAAAGGCAGTACTACAGCCTGAAAAGAAAAAACAGAAGGGAGTACCTTGGAGGGGTATCTAGAAATGAAGATTATATCAGTAAAAATAGCTAAAAGTGTAAAAAAAAGTAGTGAAAATAAAATATAAAAGATAAAACCCAAAGCTCAAAGTAGGTGAAATAAAACTGCATTTATAGTAAAAACATTGAATGTTAATGGATTAAACTCCTCAATCAAAATATACAAACTGGTGGAATGGATAAGCAAATAAGAGCCATCTGTATACTGTCTATAAGAGACTCATCTTAGTTCCAAGAATAAAAATAGATTGAAAGTGAAAGGTTGCAAAATGATATTCCACATATACAGTAACAACAACAACAACAACAACAAAAAAGCTGGAGTAGCCATAGTTACATCAGATGAAATAGACTTTAAAAGCAAAACAGTTATTAGAGACAAGGAAGGACATTATATACTAACAAAAAAGGCAATTCACCAAGAAGTAATAATAATTATAAATGTATATGCACCTAGCCAAGATGCCTTAAGATACATAAGGCAAGCACTGGCAAAACTGAAGGGAGAAGTAGGTATTTCTATAATAAAAATTGGAGGCTTCAATACACAACTTTCAGCATTGGAGAGAACATCTGGAAAGGGGATCAATAAAGAAAGAGAAACCTTGAATAATATGTAAATGGACTAAACCTAATAGAAATATACAGAACATTGCACACCAAAACAGCAGGATATACATTTTCTCATGTGCTCATGGATCTTTTTCCAAAATAGTCCATATGTTTGGGTACATAGCAGATCTCAATAAATTCAACAAGATCCAAATTATACAAGGCACTTTCTCTGATCATAATGAAATAAAGTTGTAAATCAACAAGCAGCAGAAAAAGGGAAAATTCACAAATATGTGGAGATTAAACAACACATTCTTAAATAATCAGTGGGTCAAAGAAGCAATTGAGAGGACAATCAATAAATATCTTGAGACAAATTAAAATGAGAACACAACATAGCAGAATCTATGAAATGCCAGGAAGGCATTACTGAAAGGGAAATTTATAGCCCTCAATGCTTACATTAAAAAAATAAGAAAGAGCTAAAATCAATGACCTAACTGCACAGCTGGAGGAACTAGAAAAATAACAGCAAAATATTCCCAAATAAAGTAGAAAGAATGAAATAACCAATATCAGAGGAAAAATAGAGAAATTGAGAAATTGAGAAGGAAAAAAACAGAATTAACAAAACTAAAAGTTGGTTCTTTGAGAAGATTAACAAAATCAATAAACCTTTATCTCAACTTAAAAAGAAAAAAAAAGAGAAACGATGCAAATAAATAAAATTTAAAAATGAAAACAGAGGCATTACTACTGATTCCACAGAAATAAAGAGATCATAAGAGCATACTGTGACCAACTGTATGACAACAAACTAGACAATGCAGATGAAATAGAAACATTCCTAGGAATTTATGAGTAATCTACACTGAACCTTGAAGAAATAGACCTCAGCAAACTAATCATAAGTGACAAGATTGAAAGAGTCATCAAAAAACTCTCTACAGTGAAATTTCCAGGAACAGATGATTTCACAGGTAAGGCAACCAGGCATTCAAAGAAGATTTAATAGCACTCATATTCAAACTCTTCCAAAAAATTGAACAAGAAGGAACACTACAAAACTCGTTCTATGAAGCCAATATCACCCTAATAAAGCCAGGTAAAGATATTACAATAAAATAAAATAAAATTACAGACCCATTTCCCTATGAATAAGATGCAAAAATCCTCAATAAAATCTTGCTAATTGAATCCAACAACACACTAAAAGAATTAAGATGTCAATTCTACCAAAATTGATATATAGATTCAATGCAATCTCAATAAAAATTCCACCAGCATTTTTTAAACAAATAGAAAACACAATTATCAAATTTATTTAGAAGGGTAAGGGGTCCTGAATACCCAGAAACATCTTAAAAAATAAGTGAAGTTAGAGGACTTTCACTTCCGGACTTGAATCATATTACCTAGCTACAGTGGTAAAAACAGCATGGTACTGGCAAAAAGATAGGTACATACACCAATGGAACTGAACTGATGCTTCAGAAACAGACCCTCACATGGTAAAGTAATTTTTGACAAGGCTGTCAAACTCACCCAGCTGTGTAAGAATATTTTATTCAACAAATGGTGTTGGGAGAACTGGATATCCATAGCCAAAAGAAGGAAAGTGGACCCCTATTTCACACCTTAAATTAAAATTAGCTCAAAATGGATCAAAGACTTAAATATAAAAGCTAGACCCATAAAACCCCTAGAAGAAAATGTTGGAAAGCATCTGCAATATCTGGTGGTAAGTGGTGCACTATGAAACCTTTCACCAAAAGCACGAGCAATTTAAGAAAATGTGGAGAAATGGGGCCTCCTCAAACTTAAACACTTTTGTGAGTCAAAGGACTTTGTCAATAGAATGACAATGCAGCCCATTCAATGGGAGAAAATATTTGGAAACCATATATCCTATAAGCGTTTGATTTCCATTCTATATAAAGAAATCATACAACTCAACAATTAAAGAGCAAACAATCCAATGAAAAAATGTGTCAAAGACTTAAGCAGACATTTCTTCAAAGGGGAAATACAAATAGCCAAAAAAGCATGTGAAAAAATGTTTAATATCACTAGCTATTAGGAAAATACAAATCAAAATGACAATGAGATATTATCTCACACTACATAGAATCGCCATTATTAAAAGACACAGAAAACAATAAGTGCTGGAAAGGATGTGGAGAAATAGGAACACTTACTTCTGGTGGGATTGTAAAATCGTGCCACCTATGTGGATTACAGTTTGTCAGTTCCTCAGGAAGCTAAATATAGAACTGCCATATGATCCAGCAATTCTACTACTAGGAGTATATCCAGAAGAACCGTAAACTGTGGTGCAAAGAGACATTTGCGCATCAATGTTCATAGCAGCGTTGTTCACATTTGCCAAAAGATGGAAACAACCCAAGTGTCCATCGACCAATGAATGGATAAACAAAATGTGGTATATACATATGATGGAATGCTGTGCTGCATCCGTAAGAGGAAATGAAACTGGTACACATATGATAATGGATAATGGATATGGATGAATCTTTAAGACATTATGCTAAGTGAAATAAGCCAGACACAAAAGGACAAATATTGCATGGTCTCACTAATATGAACTAAATATGAAGAATAAATGCATGGAGTTAAAACCTAGAGTCTTAGGTAATAGAGAGTGGTGAGCTGATGCTCAATCTGAACAGAACCTGTGATAGGGTGGAAGGGGGTGGTTTGGCAGTAGATAGGGGTGATGGTGGTGCAGAGATGTGAGTGAATTGGTTTGACTATCCATGGAACTGAGGGGAGGGCTGGAGAACTCTAGCAAACAGGTACAGGTTGAAAATACAATTGTGGGAATGTTCTTTTGGCAAATATGGTGGGGGAGGGTCATTAGCAGTTTGTCAGTGGTAGGGAGATTTGTGGGAAAAGGTGCAAATGGGGCAGGCTTCTATGCAATATGAATGTGCTCGTTTTGTCATAGGGTGTTATCTCAGTGAATGGAGACCCTCAAAATAAACAACAGAATATTAAACTGCCACCCTGGGGAGTCCCACTACATTCTCAAATAGGAGGGCAAGAATCTCTCAAGTACATAGGTAGTACCTAATAAAAGAATACAGACCACTATATCAAGCCCCCAATATTAATTCATCTAAGTATGAACCTCATTCTTGTAAAATTGAAACATAGCCTAATAACAACTATTACCTAAGAGTTACATCATGAAAACCTCCTTGTTACTCAAATGTGGCCTCTCTCTAAGCCAAACTCAACAAATAAAAATACTACCTTCTCCCTGGCATGGGGCATTACTCCTGTGGATGTCCCTCCCTGGCACTGAAGGACTAATACAAAGCACAAATTAGCGATGCATTTGGAAAAAGACCATGGCCAAAAAGGGGAAACATCAAATAAAAAAGAGTGTTTACAGTTAAGAGGTTTCAAAATGAGTTGGGAGGTCATTCCAGAGGTTACACTTATGCATGTCTCAGGCAGATCTCACTGACTGCCACTGTGAACAAAGCTTCAAATAGGGGTGCTCCTGAGGGCTCTAGAGCATCCAGACACTATAAGCAAGGCACACAATCCCTTGAAATCAGCCCCCTGTTTGTGGGCCTTACCTTGAAATATATTACAACCTATTTCCCCAATGTAACAGAGTTAGACTCATTTTTTTTTTTTTTTTTTTACCGGGAGGTACCGGGGATCGAACCCCGGTCTCTCCATATGGTAGACGGACGCCGAACCTCTTGAGCCACATCCGTTTCCCAAGACTCATTTATAATTTCACTACATATGATTCTTTTACCCCTTTTATATGAGCCTATAATTAGCACTATAGCCATTAAATATATGCCTCAGGGACTTAAAACTTCAGTCTGTCATATGCCATTTGAGCCTTGAACTTCAGAAGTTGCAGCCTATACCTACTCTCCAGATCATGAGACTCACCCAGGACAAGTAACAAAAGGATGATAATAGACTCCCCCATCCCCCAAAACAGAGAGTATCTATAGCTGCAAGCAAAACAATTCCTTCCATCTGCCTCATAAGATCTAAGCCCCACCTCAATCTGAGGCAGGGTGGGCATCACCATCCCCAAATCACCATTCCAAAATCCTCAAGGTTGAGGAATGAACAAACATAAGGGGTGTGATGGTTAGACTAATATATCAACTTGGCCAGTTAATGGTGCCCAGTTGATTGGTCAAGAAAGAACTGAGGGAAGCGGCTGTGGCTCAATCAGTAGAGCTCCCGTTTAACATATGGGAGTCCCTGTGTTCGGTTCCCGGGGCCTCCTGGTGAAGGCAAGCTCGCCCGCACGGCGTGGTTAGCTGACCCAGCGAGCACAAGCAGCAAGAGGGGGATAAATGAATAAATAAATAAAAATCTTAAAAAAAAAAAAAAAAAAAAAAAAAGAAGAAAGAACTGAGCTAATTGTAATACAAGGACATTTAATGGACTTTAATAATCAGTGAATTGATTACATAGATGGCTTATTACATCTACAATGAACCAAAAAGATTGCTATCAGGAATGAGCAATGTCTTACCCAATCAGTTGAAAGCCTTACAAGGGGAAATGATTTCAGCATTCAGAGAGAGAATTCCCAGCTCTACTTTGAACAGCCAATGGCTCCTTGGAACTCCTCAAGGACCTTCATCAGAGCCCCTGGTTTGCAGCCTGCCCTGTGGAATGTGGCCTTGTGCATCCCCCCAGTTGCATGAAAGAAATGTATAAAATCGCATACTATTTACAGATATCTCCTCTCGGTTCTGCTTCCCTAGAGAACCCTGACTATTATAGCTTGGTACTAGGAGTGGTTCTTGAGAAATAATGTAAAAAATGCTATTTCTGAAATGGTCCTGGAACTTTTGCAATTGGCTCTCTACTCTGATTGGATTCAAAGGCACTAATGACTGCCTTTCTAATAATCAAAAGGCCACTGACAGCCCATGGTGTGAGCTGGCAGTGGAGATATGCAAAATATCACCACTAGATCTCAATAGGTCCATGTTTATATGAAGCGAGGATCTGGATGAGAGTGTTTTCAACACTTGAACAGAGTTTTATGGACTCAAAAGTTACAATGATATTGGCTGTCTATTCCTTAATACTCTGGATACAGTTACAAAAGAAAGGAATGAGCTAAAGGCTTCAAATTTGCAACTTAAATGCCACATGAGTGAAAGTTTCTACATGTGCTTGTAAAGGAAACCTCATTTTGTACAGCCACAGACTTGAGATTTCTGAAAACCAGACTCAGAGACTCATTGTACAAGTAGCAGATTTACAACAGAAACTAAAATCTCAACCTCGAAGGGTGTCTGCTGTTAAAGTGAAATTGATTGGAAAGCAATGGAACTCTGAGGATCAGGAAGGACATATAAGCTGATGATATTGATGGGAACAGTGAAACAATACATTCTGCTTAGATGTTTTCAGATAAACCTGCAATGTTCTTCTCTTTGGAGACCACACAATGTCAAGCTTGTATTGGCCAGCCTGCCCCAATGTGCCCAGAGCTCCTACCAGCCCCGAGGTAGGTAAAAGCCAAACTCAAACCTGCACTGCTCAAACTCCAAACTACCCTGAGGAATCTGCCATCCAACTCCTGTCTGAAGAGATTAATCCTGTCTCACCAGATAAATATGCAAAGGAATGCCTTGAGGTCAGGAGCTTGCAAGCATTTCTAATCCTCCTTATCCACCCCCACCAAACATCTTCTCTTGGAAAACTATTACTAGAATAAAATCACAACAAGCCCCCAAAGGCAAAGTACAAAATTTGACCCATGAGTAAGTATGCTATACTCTAAAAGAATGACATGAGTTTTCCAATTTATATACACAGAAATCAGGGGAATATGTATGGAAATGGATATTAAGGTCAAGGAATAATGGTGGAAGGAATATAAAGTTAGATCAGGCTGAATTTATTGATATGGGCCCTGCAGAAGTTTGATATTGTTTATGAATTTCAAAGATAGATATTGGATTATGTTTATGAACTGGTCTGTTCCTCTGGGCATATTAGAGTATATTGGATTCAGAGGTTTTACATTTACTTGATTAAATAATGATTGAGGCTTTGATTGGGCCACCTCAGCAGGACATTGACTCCCCATCCACCAAGGGGGCAGGGACTCACAGAGAAAATGACATGGCAGAGGAGAGAATTGAAGTTTTGATCCTGGAGTCCCAGGAAGAGAAACAAGCCATTTGCCTGACAGTTTACAGCTGGCGTCGTGGAGAGAGCAGAGCAGCTGAGCCCAGAGAAAAACAAGCCCTGGAGAGAGACAAAACTTGTCCCAGCCTGCAGCTGAGATTGGAAGAAGCTGGGACCATGAAACCTTGGGAGGACGAGGAAGACTGAACCTTGCAGACATCACTTGCCATCATGCATCAACACATGGCAACAGACTCTGGGTGAGAAAGTACCTCTTATGGTAACTTGAGATGGATTCTTTAGGGCCTTGTGACTGTAAGCTTCTACCCCAAATTAATACCCTTTGTAAAAGCCAACAGATTTCTGGTATTTTGCATCAGAATAGAGGCCCACTAATGAGAAATTCTGCATTCAATACTGTAGCTCAAGGGATTAGAAAGGGCTGTAGTAGTTTTTTTGGCTGGCTGATTGAAACATGGACTAAAAGATGGCCTAGAATGTAGTTCGAGATGCCTGATTTATACTGTTATACTGCAGAAGAGGGAATTCAAAGGCTTAGAGAGATTGGAATGCTAGAATGGATTTATCATTTAAAACCTGCCCATTCCAGGAATGTCCAGAGGACACACCTTTATCCAGGACTATAAAGAATAAATTTGTAAGACTAACTCCATCTGCCCTGAAGAGCTTTGTTGTTGCTCTTCTTTGTAGTCAAGATATTACTGTAGGAACTGCTGTCACGGAACTAGAATCCTTAAACATTGTGGAAGATGACAGGAGATTATGGTAAACTTAACCAGGAGGTGATTCTAATCACAGATGTGGTATCATTGCCTGAGCAAATTCATGCATCCCCTGGTAACTGGTATGCATTTAATGATCTGGCAAATGCTTTTTTCTCAATTGCCATTTGTAAAAACCACCAGAAACAGTTGATTTCAGCTGCTAAGTCCAGCAATATACCTACACTGTCCTGCCTCAGGCGTATATCAACTTTCCAGTCATATGTCATAATGTGGACACACAGGGACCTTGATCATCTCTCCTTCCCACAAAACATCACACCGGTCCATTATGTTGATGATATCATGTTGATTGGACCTAGTGAACAAGAAGTAGCAAACAACTGTAGACATATTGTTAAGGCATTTGCCTGAGAGAGAATGGGAGACAAATCCAAAAAAATTACAGAGGACTTTCATCTTGGTGAAATTTCTAGGTGCCCAGTTGTGTAAGGCATGTTGAGATAACTCTTCTAAAGTGAAAGATAAGCTGCTCCATTTGGCCCTTAAGAACAAAAAAGAAGCACAATGCTTAGTTGGTCTCTTTGGATTTTGGAGATATCACATTCCCCATTTGGGTGTGTTACTCAGGCCCATTTACTGAGTGACCAGAAAAGCTGCTAGTTTTGTTTGGGGACTATAGCAAGAGAAGGCTCTGAGACAGACTCAGGCTGCTATGCAAGGTGCACTGCCATGTGAGGCATGTGATTGAGCAGACCCAAATGTGCTGAAAGTGTCAGTGACAAATAGAGATGTGGCCTGAGAACCACAATGAAGACCTTTAGGGTTTTGGAGCAAAACCCTGCCATCCTCTGCAGATAACTACTCTCCTTTTGAGAAACAAATTTTGGCCTGATACTGGACTTTAGTAGAGATTGAATGCTTAAACCTGGGCCACCAAATTACCATGAGTCCTGATTTGCCAGACTTGAGCTAGGTATTGTCTGACCCACCAAACCATAAAGTTGGGCATGCACAGCAGCACTCCATGATAAAGCAAAAGTGGTATACATGAAATAGGACTCAAGCGGGTCCTTTAGGTACAAGTAGGTTACATGAGGAAGTAGCCCAAATGCCCATGGTCACCACTCCTGCCATGTTACCTTCTCTTTCCCACCACATCTATGACCTCTTGGGGAGTTCCTTACAATCAGTTGACTGAGGAAGAGAAAACTTGGGCCTTGTTTACAAATGGTTCTGCACATTAATCAGGTACCACCTGAAAATGGACAGCTGTAGCACTGCAGCCCCTTTTTGGGAAATCCTTGAAGGACAGCAGTGAGGACAAATCCTCCCAGTGGTCAGAATTTTGAGCAGAACACTTAGTTGTTCATTTTTCCTGGAAAAGGAAATGGCCAGAAGTGTAGTTGTATACTGATTCATGGGCTATTGCCAATTGTTTGGCTGGATGGTCAGGAACTTAGAACATGTTTGGAAATTGGTGACAAAGAGGTCTGGGGAAAAGCTATTTTGACAGACCTTTCTGAATGGGCAAAATTCATGAAAATATTTGTGTCCCCCATAAATGCTCACCAGAAAGTGACTGCAGCAGGGAAATATTTTAATAATCAATTAGATAAGATGATCTGCTCTGTGACTAGCACTCAGCCTCTTTTGCCAGCCACTCCTGTCATTGTCCATAGGGTTCATGAACTAAGTGAACATGGAGGTAAGGATGGAGGTTATGCATGGGCTAAGCAACATGTACCTCCCCTCACCAAGGCTGACTTGGCTACAGCCACTGCAGAATGCCCAACCTGCTACTCAGTTCCCTATGTGGCACCATTCTCCAAGGGGATCAGCTTGCTACCTGGTGGCAGGTTGATTACATTGTATCACACCATCATTAAAGGGGCAGCAATTTGTTTTGACTGGAATAGACACATATTCTGGATATGGGTTTGCCTTCCCTACACACAATAGTTCTTCCAAAACTACCATCTTTGGAGTTACTGAATATCTTATCTCCAATCATGGCATTCCACACAGCATTGCTTCTGATCAAGGAACCCATTTTACAGCAAATAATGTATGGGAATGGGCACATGCTCATGGAATTCACTGGTCTTACCATGCTCTTTATTATCCCGAAGCAGCTGTCTTGATAGAACCATGAGATTGCATCAATTATAGTGCCAACTAGGTGGCATTACCTTGCAGTCCTGGGCAATGTTCTCCAGGAGACTGTGTATGCTCTAAATCAGTGTCTATGCTGCTGTTTCTCCTATAGCCAGGATTCACAGGTACAGGAATCAAGGGGTAGAAATGGGAGTGGTGCTACTATTATCCCTAGCGATCAACTAGGAAAATTTTTGCTTCCTGTCCCTTCAACCTTAATTTCTGCTGATCTACAAGTCTTAGTACTAAAAGGAGGAGTGCTTCCACCAGGAAACACAACAATGATTCTATTGAACTGGACGTTAAGACTTCCAACTGGGTACTTTTGACTTCTCATGCCTCTGAATCAACAGGCAAAGAAGGGAATTAGTGTACTAGCTGGAGTGTTTGATCCTGACTATCACAGGGACTACACCTACATAATGGAGGTAAACTACAATATAAACTATAATCCATGCTTCGTGGCAATGCTCCAAAATGTGCTCATCAATTGCAATGAATGTACCACACTAATGAAAGGTTGTTAATATGGGGAAAAGTGGGAGGTGTGGGGTGGGGCATATGGGAATCCCTTATATTTTTTTATGTAAAATTTTATGTAATTTAAGTATCTTTTAGAAAAAATAAAAAATATATTTTAAAAAAAGGAGTGTTCACTTGTGTATTCGTCAGTCAAAGAGGTTCTGATACAAATTACCAGAAATCTGTTGGCATTTATAAAAGGGGATTTACTTGAGGTTGAAGCTTACAGTTACCAGGCCATAAAGCATAAGTTACTTCCCTCACCAAAGTTTGTTGCCACGTGTTGGAGCAAGATGGCTGCCGACATCTGACAAGAGTTCAAGCTTCCTGGGTTCCTATCTTCCCAGGGCTTGCTTCTCTCTGGGCTCACACTTTCTTCTTTCCACAAAGCAAGCTGTAGACTATCAGGGAATGGCTCATCTCTCTTCCTGGGACCTTCACTCCCTCCTCGCGACCAAGCTCCTCTGTGTGCTTACTTCCCTAGGCCCCAGCATTAAAACTCCAAACTCCCTTTTCTGCTGTGCAGTTTCTTTGTGAGTCTCCACCCAACAAGGAGGTGGGTATGCAATGTCCTAATGATGTGGCCCAATCAAAGCCTTAATCATTATTTAATCAAGCAAAAGTAAAACCTCTGAATCCAATACACTCTAATACACACAGAGGAAAAGACCAGTTTACCAACATAATCCAATATTTCTTTTTGGAATTCATCAATAATACCAAACTGCTACAGCCTGGAACACAGGATATACTCTAGGGCATCTCTTAGTATTACCATTAGTACTTAGTACTGTGATTAAAGTCAATGGAAAATTGCAACAACCTAATCCAAGCAGGACTGAAAATAGCCCAGAATAATCAGGAATGAAAGTTTGGGTCACCCCACCGGGCAAAGAACCATGACAAGCTGAGGTGCTTGCTGAGGGTAAAGGAAACATGGAATGGGTAGTGGAAGAAGGTAGTGGTAAATACAAACTTTTAGTGCATGTCCAGTTACAGAAAAGAGGAATGCAATGGTCATGAATATCTGTTCCTTGCTTTGTTATGAGTATGATTGTTTATATACATAAAATGAATATCTTTGTTTTCTTCTCTAACTTTTTCCCTTATCATGTGACATAAATTGTATTAGTTTCATGTTAAAATTTCATAGAACAGTTCTGGGAAGATGGAGGATTAGGGAGGCATAGGACTCACTTCTCTCCCAGAAAAATAGCTACAAGAAAGGGGAAAACTGTCTGGGAAACTATTCTAGACTTTATGAGTCCAGAAGAAGTCTGGATACCCTCACAAGGGAGAGGGCCAAAGAAAAGGGACTTGGTGGGTAAGACATGTGCACAAAGCTTCAACCACAGCTGCTGAAATGCATCTACCCACCCTCCAAGCAGACAGCAGTGGGACTTCTGGCCCTGAAAGGCAGCTGCAGACGATTGGGTGACAGGGGCCCACTTCCCCAGGAAAGGGGAGAGGGAGGGACTCAGCCTATGGCCAATCTGGCTTTTGGCCAGCAAACTTGGTCTGAGGTATCCCAAAGGTCACTCCCTTCCGGGCTGGGTGGGCCCATGACATAGTTTTCCCTGGGCTCCTGTAGGTAACTAAATCACACTTAGTAACAATGCTCCAAAATGTGTTCAGTTGTAACAAGTGTACCACACTAATGAAAAATGTTATTGTGGGAAAATGTGTGAGGGGTTGGGAGTGGGACATATGGAAATCTCCTATATTTTTAATGTAACATTTATGTAATCTAAGTATCTTTTAAAAAAATAAAAATTACATTAAAAAATAAATAAATAGAACCTGCCTTCACATCCTTTGAGACAAAGTTTTAATTCCTTCCTGAGAAAAGGGTGGGTGTGGCCAGCTGAGGGAGAAAAGCAGCTTCTGAGCAAGTTTGATTTGCAAGGCTTGCCTCTGAATAGCTCGCCCCCAGGGGGAAATTATCTGGGACATTGGTTCTACTCTACCCACCTGGGATTGGTTCCATGAACACCTTCCTCCAAGGGTTTGAGTGGAGCGGTTTGCCAAAGAGTGCCATCTGATGGTAAATGAGGAAAGTGTATGTATAGAAGGAAATAGTAAACAAATGAGAGATTTTTGGTACCTTTGCTAACCCCCTCCCCAAGGGCCCTGTGAACTTGTATGCACCCCATTGCTGGGTCCATGGTTCTGGTTTGAGCAGTTAAACAAGGCCAATTATAAAGATCTAGAACAAGTTGAAGCAAGAATCAAAGAACAGCAGTAACACACACATGTGCACCACCAATCCTTAGGCAAGAAAGAGAATCTGAATGTGGCAGTTTGAGATTATTTTATGAATCCCCCAAAGAGAAAGATTATATTTGTAATCTAGTCTATTTCTCTGGGTGTGATGCCCTTTGATTGCATTAGATTCATCTGAGGGGTCTTTGATTAGATTACTTGATAAGATTGCTTTCAGCCTTTTGATTGTGCTACATCAGTAAGGTGTAACTCAGGCTGGGTCTCTGCCCCCTTACTGGGTCTGAAAAAAATGGAAACACAGATAAAGACTGACACAGACACAGGAAGAGAGAGTTGTGTATTTTTTTATTTGCGGAGTGACAAAAGGAAAAGATCCAAATAGCTGAGGCCTCAGGAGAGATGAGACATTTGCCTGATAGCTTACAGCTGAAATTGGGAAGAGAGCAGAATAGCCGAGACTGATATAGGTGGAATGGAAAGACACACGCCTTATGCAGGAGAGAGGACTATAGGATCACTTAAGCATGAAGCCTCAAGAGGTTGAACCCATGGTGTTCAACAGGAATGGGTAAACCCAGAGGGAAAGGCTGAAACTTAAGCAGAGATTGGGGGCCATCTTGCTTCCACATGTGGCAGCTGACTTTGGTGAGAAAGCACCTCTTATGGTGCCTTGAGTTTATATCATCTATAAGATATAAACTGTGCATTTGAATTTTATTTTCATTTGTTTGCTCAAGAGATTATACTTGAATATGAGTTATAATATATATATATTCTCAATTCCAGAAAATTTTCATCCTTAGTACTAATCAATTTTCTTCTCACACCTGAATGTGTATCTTCCAAATGGGGATTATCATTTGAAATTGATGCTATTTATTGCATTCTATATAGATTTTAATATTTCATGTAGTTTGAAGTATGATGTGCAATTCCGTAATATATCAATTAAATCACAGGCTTCTTTCAGCTGATATAATTACTTGTCTGATTTATTGTTAGGAAACCACTAAACTGAACTAATCCTAATGTAAATTATTGATATAATGTAGCTTCACAGAAAAATGAAAAATGTGTTCACACTCAAATGAAGCTGATAATACTGAAAATTCTAATATCCAAAAAACACATACAATGGAAGAATCACAAAGAATTGAAAAAACATCTCTCCCCCCAAAAACTTCAAGCAAACAAGCAAGATATGTAAAGGACAGGGGGTGGGGGGTGAGGGCTAGCATATGCAACTGAGTGTGTACATCTTCCCCAGAAGACCTCAAGAAGAAGATATTCCAGTTGGGAAATTTGTACAAGATGAGAAATAATACTAGTGACTATGTTGATATGTCCTATCCAAAAGAGACTCAGAGGTTAAGTATCTGTATAGTTCACTTAGGACTTGACCTCAAGAAGCATAATGGGGAATGGAGAAGTAAGATGGGGAGGAAGGAAAGCTCATAAATCTATTAATGGGCATATTACTACTGTGGGCCCCCAGGGACCATCTAAAGGACTGTGGGACACATGTCTCAAAATTGTCCCAGAAAGGGGTGAGGAAGTCATAGTATTTACTCACCAAGAACCCTCCTCATTGAATAATTCCAGAGTGTTAATCCCTGGTGGTTTAAGACTGGCCTTTGCTAAAACCAAGGACAGTTGTGTGGCCAGCAAAACATCACAGAGAGAGGCAGAGAAGCCTGAGTCAACTTGTACAGGAACAGTCAATGTGTGATCTACAAGGTGGGCTGAGGAGTGATGTGCTGGTCAAGGACATATACCAAAGGCCTATTGGCTAGCTCAGTATTATTAGTTGGATAGCTGAAAAAGAATCTAAAGATCAAATAGACTCCAGCCTGATTCTTGAAGGAAATGAGTAAGGGGCAGGGTGGGGTGGAGAGGATAAAATCAAGGACAAAATGCAGTATCACATAATATGGCTGTTGCTGGAGGTTTCTGTAGAGAAGGGACCATATAAACAGAAATCTTCAGGAGGTAGAAATGTATAAAAAGTATTTAAAATAGTGAGTTGAGGGAACTCTGTTGAACTGGAGATCTCTTATTCTACTTAAAGTTATTGAGTTTCAATAAGCTGGCTGAAAAAATTTAAAATACATGTCAAGCTGTTAGTTAAAGGCACTTGGATGATATGGGCAGATTTGGCTGATAAGGGTCCTCTATAGGCTGTGGCAGGCTTTGCAGATCGAACTAAAAAGTTTGGAATTTATACTGAAAACAACAGAATGATATTGAGGTTTACCGCTTTACTGACATGTAGGATGGATGTAAGCAAGAAAGACTGATATAGAGCTTTAAGACAGGGAAGTATTGTAATATTCCAGAAATAAGACAATAAAGCAGTAATTCTCAAACTATGTTTTTCTTTGCTACCAGGTCAGTGCTATGGCACAATTGTGACTTCTAATTTACTGTGTTATATCTTGCTCTAATAGTCATATGACCAAATCAATTAATATTCCATCTGACAGATATTTACCATCTCATGATGTATGGACAGTTGTAAAAATAGTAAATTTTACACATTCATGAAAATGTACAAAAATAATTGGCTCATAAGTGTTTTTATTGATAGCAATTTTTTTGTCCCCTTGAATAGGGTCTGAACTATTGAACTGAGGATTGTGTGATTCAGTCCTGAGTGAAAGTAATAGAAGAGATTGACATAAGAGGATTTATAAGTGAATAATCCATGGAGCTTGATGGCTACTTAATGACAAGTTGGATATTGGAATTAAGGATAATGGCATTGTCATGGATGACACTAAAGGGCTGAGCTTGGGGATGTTGAGGGTCTCCCCATTTTTCTTAAGATACATTAGGGAATCTTGACCCTAGACTAGAGTGCCCTCGGATATCTGAACCTAGTTACCATTTTATCCTCATTTACCATACTGTTCCCTAATTTGCAGTGCTTCAGCCAAACTAAACTTTGTTTCCAGAACCATTTTCTTTATTAAGTACTGCTTCATCTACCACTTTTTATCTCTTAATTCCTACATCTAAATTAGGAAGGTTTCTGTCTCTCATTCTGCCAACAAAAATGTAAAGATACTGCTTTGTATTTAAAGAAAAATTTTGAACTCCTGGGCAATTTTTTATGGATATTTATATCAGATAGTATATAGTATA
>JAKSZT010054350.1:839586-918267 GCA_026826555.1 Tolypeutes matacus | reverse complement strand
ATATAGTATATAGTATATAGTATATAGTATATAGTATATAGTATATAAAAACTGAATTAACCTTTGAGTATCTATCTATTACATGGCTAATAGTACAAGTTCTCTAATACACCCTATGCACCAGCAAGACTGGAACTGCTTTCCTTTCTTTTAACACTTTATGAGTTTTCAAGCCTCTTATATTTTGCATGTCAACTTTACTTAGCATTCCGTTTCCAATCCTTCTCTGCCTAGAAAATATCTACATGTCTTTCAAGACCAATGCTAAATATCCTGTGCTATGTAATCTATGATAAATGGCTTCTACTTTTTGGTGTGTGTGTAAGTTTCTTATGTAAATTTGGGGGTTAATTGTATGATATATTAATGTGATTGCTCAGTAGAGTACATGGCTATACTCTTGTGAATAAGGTAGGAATCTCTAGTAAACGGTTGTGCCTTTCTAGTATCAATCACTCTGTTTAGGAAGAGGTGAGTTTTTAGACAAGAAAACCAGAGTGGAGCTCTTGCTGCTTTCTGTTCCACACACTCTTGTACATAATATCTTGAGGCTGAGGCATGCCTGGGCTTCCATGTGACTGTGAAAAGACATCACCTGACTCTGAGTGGTAGATCTGGAGATAGTCCAGAGGTCTCACTACAGGGGAATATAAGCACAAGATGAAAACTCATTCTTACAAACCAGATTATCAAGTGACCATCAGACTATTTCAACAGCCTGCTCTCTCATAATCAGTTACCAGACGCATGCCAATTAATGTGATTCTAATAATAAAGCACCATAATTTAAATATAATTTACTGCTTATTAATACATAGAGTGGGTTCAAGATTAACTCTATAATACCATCGCCATTCCTTTGCATTAAAATATGCTCTCTTGAATGGGAGAAAATGGAGAGAAATCATAGCTGGTCAGTTGGGAATGGCTCAAAAACAAGTGCAAGCCCAAGGAATATGTGATGCATTTAGTATCATCTGCCAACTTCTTCTCCATTTGGAAGAAGGGTTAAGAACTGCTCTTCTAGTTGGATATTACTATTTTGTTTGTTTCCTTCTATTTATCTCCTAGTCTAGTAAATGTCTTACAAATAATTACTCAATCAAATCTGTGTTCCTGGGAATCATTTAAAGAGCAATGGTTTCTTGAGTACACCATGGTTTGAGCAACAGGTATGGCTTATCCCTAAGACAAAAGTGCGTATCTCAGAATGATTTTGATGGCTTGTACCCCATTGGCCATCCAACATGGATAGTTACTTTCCACTGCCAAACTAGAGTGGGATTTTAATATGGAAAAGAAAATTTTAGTATAATAAGTTTAGCACCCTCAGAAAAATTAACTCATTCCTCATATATAGATCTAGATTTCTATTTGTATGATTATACTATGGACTTTGATCTTGTCTTGGAATTATTTGTTTACATGACTGACTCCCTTGCTCCCTGAGAATTCAGCCAACAGAACTGGGCCTCATAATGCTATGAATTAATACAGTTTTAATCGCTATGCTTGGCATGGTAATTAGCCCTATCAATTCTTGATCAATGAGCCTACATAATCAGAAAAGAAAGTTGAACTTCATAGCATTCAATTTGGGGACTTCATTTTATTTTTTGTTTTGTTTTTTCTAAAATAATCTTCATTTAAGTCACCTTTATTCCAGTTTAATCTTATTTGGTACTTAAACACTTAATGAACATTTCTTACTTGATTTATCAGCTAAGATTTATCAACATGCAAAGAGTAGCATTGAGAAAAATGTGCTGAGTCACACTCCCCAGAGAAATTTTTCTAAAACATTAATTTGATCAGGGCAGTTTTTGATTTAGAATTATTCAATACTAAGAATATGTATATTCAATGTTTGCTATATAAAATTCAGGCCCCTGAATTTGGCACTTTTCTCTCATATTTTCAAGACACTTCTGTAATTTCTACATCACTGCATTCTCCTCCCATCAGGCATCCTATATGTGAGGCAATTGGGTCTAATTTAAAACTTGGAATACCAGAACACTCTGACTCAGGAATCCTTTTCTTTACCAACTTCCCACTTTCTCTAAATCAGGGGTTCTTAACCTTTTTTGTTCCATGAACCCCTTTTCTGGTCAGGTGAAAACCACAGACTCCTTACTAAGTACACACTGAACTGTGTATTATTTATTAAATATATCACACCCACACCAACACATCCCTACAAGAATGCTATTTTGAATTTGGATTCAAGCTTACAGACCCCTTGTTAAAAATCACTGCTCTAGATTATCATATTCAGTCCTGTAGTTTTAAGTCTAGATGCTGATGTCTCCTAATTGTAGTCTTGTCTCTCTAAGGTACAGTTTTATATCTGATTGCTTATTTGACCTTTCCAGTTAGACATCTCAAAAATAACATGGATAAAATAAAACTCTTTCTTTCTATATCCACACCTGCCCCCATTATAAATTTTCCTCTTCCAATTTCCTTCAATATAGTAAATCCCACTATCCACCCTTCATTGATTCTTTGCTAGCTCTTTTTTCTCCCTCAGCCTCCCTTAAAAGCACAAATCATTAGCAATTCCTACTGACTCACCCTCCAAAACATAATCCAAGTACATCTGTTTCTGTCCATGTCTGCCCGTATCATCCTAGTTCTGAACTACTGCCATATTCTAGGTAGTCTCTCCACATCCACCCTTACCCTTCAAGATTCATTTTCTAAGATTATGTAGAGTTTTCCATTTTAAAATATAAATAACTTACTGCAATTTATCTGTTTTAAAGCCTTTTTTTGGTAGGACTAGTAATGGTCTCCAAAGAGGTCCATATGCTATTCCCTGGAATTCGTGAATGTGCTTTATTACATCACAATGAGGGATAACGCTTTCAAATGGAATTAAGGTGGCTAATCAGCTGACCTTAAAATAAGGAAATTATCCTGGATCACCCAGGTGAGCACAATGTAATAAAAACAGGTATTTTAAATATTGAAGAGGCAGTCAGAAAAGTCAGAGTCCAAGTAATGCCATGTAAGGAAGACTCAATTGGCCATTTCTGGCTTTGAAACTGGAAGGAAACACAGAGCCTAGGAATACAGTAAGACTGCAGAAGATGTGAAATGCAAATAAACACATTCTCTCTTAAACTCTCCAGAAGGAGTGCAGCTCTGACCATACCTTATGTTTAGTATGATGAGGCCAATTTTAGACATCTGTCTTCCAGTCCAATAAAAGAAATAAATTTACATTGTTTCAAGCTATTACAATTGAGGTAAATTCATACATCAGCAAGAGGAAACCAATACTCCTTCCCAAGGTTTCTCTTTGCACTAAAAATAAAATGCAAACTCCATGCACTAGCACACAAACCTACAAGATCAACTCCCATCATCAACCACACCCCACCTGCCTATTATAGGATCCTCAAACATGCATACCTTATTTCCATCTTTGGTATTTTCACTACCTCTCCTCTGTAACATGCTTTTTGCCATTTTGCCATGAATGGCTCTTGCTATTCATGCCTCAGCTTGAATGATAATTTTCCTACAGATTTCCCCAAATATAAGTAACTCCCAGTCTATCTTTATCATGTTATCTTACATTACTTGAAGAATATCATTTACTCTTTTTGCTATTTTCTTATTTATTTAAGTATTTATTTATATATGCCTCCCCAGTCACTACTAGTGTTAGGGCCCAAAGCTGGACCTTTGGGGATAGCCAGAGATGTAGAGAAAAAAAACTTTAACAGAGAGTTAGACAGAACTTATATTTATTACGTCTGCAGAGATAGGAGCCAAGGTCAGTCTAAAGCAACTCAGACAAGACTCCCAGTGCTGCAGTTTTACTCTTGGTTAAATACCTGAGTTTCTACTTAGCATTTGCTTTGATTATACATTAGCGTTTATGCATATGGATGAATACACAAAGCTAATTATATAATTGTATATAATAGTAAGTTCAGGAAATCATGCTTACATATACATTGCATGATCAAAAAAAGGGCAGATAAATCCACCGTTGTGTGGGAATTTTACTATGTTAATTAAGCAAGTTGAAGTGAGGATAGCCAGGGGCTTCTGCACAGGTCTGGCCAACTGGTTGAAACTGGTTTTCATATTTCATTGCTTCAACAGGATGTTCTTGACCACAAGAAACAGAATTTGGCACTAAGAGAGGGTTGTATCTCATTACCTTTTAATTTACAAATAATTCTTTCCTTTGTATCCTAGCAACAGGGAGAGAAACAAATTACTTTCAGATATTTGGTCACCCTACATCCATTAAAAGGTCACCCAGGACTCTTCCAGTTCAATGTTCCATGGAGTGTTAAAGGAACCACCTTTTGCTCTGGACCCCGTCAGTCCTCCCTGGCAGCAGTCACCATAAGGGCCCATGGGTCATGCTCCACTTCCCTTTCAGATTCAGTACATTCCTGAGACCAATGAGGATTATACGTCTATTCCAATTTTAAAAAATTACTGCCCCTTCCATGATAGAAGTAGTCGAACCAGGTAGTAGGCTGATCACCTCAGGAAATTATACCATATCAAGGCCTGGGTGTTGTTTTCTGCTGCTTGTAGATTGGGCACTCAGCAGTGGCTGTAGCCAAGTCAGCCTTGGTGAGGGAAGTCCATGTTGCTGAGCCCATGCATAACCACCATCCCTACCCCCATGGCCACTTTGTTCATGAGCCCATTGGGCAATGATAGGAGTGGCTGGAGAAAGCGATTTGGCATTAGACACAGAGTGGGCCATCTTATCCACTTGATTATGAAAATCTCCCTCTGCAGAAGTCACCCTCTCATGAGCTTCACATGGAACACAAGTATTTTCATGTTTTTTGCCCACTCAAAAAGGTCTATCCACATACCTCTTCCCCAGATGTCTTTGTCACCAATGTTCCAATCATGTTCATTCCAAGTTCTTGACCATCCAGCCAACCATTGGCAACAGTCCAAGAATAAGTGTACAAATGCACCTCTGGTCATTTTTTCTTCCAAGCAAAATGAACAACCAGGTACACTGCTCAAAGTTCTGCCCACTGGGAGGATTTGCCTTCACCACTGTCATTCAGGGACATCCCAGAAAGGGGCTGTTGTACTGCACTGTCCAGTTTCGGGAGGTACCTGTTTATCATGCAGAACCATCTGTAACCAGGCCCGAGTTTTCTCTTCCACAGTCAACTTATTGTAAGGAAATCCCCAAGAGGCCAAAACTGTGGGCTGGAAAAGAGAAGGTAACATGACAGGAGTTGTGACCATGGGCATTTGGGCTACTTCCTCCTGTAACTTACTTGTGCTTTCAGGACCGCCTCAAGCCCTTTCTTGTATATACCATTTCCACTTTATGATGGATTGCTGCTGTGCATGCCCAATTTTATGGTTTGGTGGATCAGACAATACCCAGGTCATGATAGGCACCACAGGACTCATGGTAACTTGGTGGCCAAGGTTAAGTGTTCAGTCTCTACCAAGGATGAGTTGCAGGCCAAAAGCTATTTCTCAATAGAAGACTACTTATCTCCAGAGGACAGTTGAGCTTTGCTCCAAAATTGAAGGATCTGTGTTTTGATTTTACTATAGGGACCTGCCAAAAGCTCCAGATGGCATCTCTATTTGCCACTGACACTTCCAGCACCATTGGATCTACTGGATCATATGGCCCAAGTGGTACTGCAGCTTTTACAGCAGCCTGGATCTGTCACAGAGCCTCCTCTCGTTCCAGTCCCCAATCAAAACTAGCAGCTTTTCTGTTCCCTTGGTAAATGGGCTGGAGTAGCACACTCAAATGAGGAATATATTTTCTCCAAAATCTGAAGAGACCAACTGAGCATTGTGCCTCTCTTTTTGGTTGTAGGAAGGGTCAGGTATATCAGCTTATCCTTCACTTTAGAAGGGATATTTTGACATGCCCCAAACCACTGGAAACCCAGGAATTTCACTGAGGTGGAAGGCCCCTGTATTTTTGTTCGATTTGTCTCCCATCCTCTCTCACGCAAATGTCTTAACAATAAATCTAGAGTCATTGATAATTCTTGGTCACTATGTCCTATCAACATGATATCATCAATATAATAGACCACTGTGATGTCTTGTAGGAGGGAAAGATGATCAAGGACCCTGCAGACAATAATATGACATAAGGCTGGAGAGTAGATATAACCCCAAGGCAGGAGAGTGAAGGTATATTGCTGGTCTTGCCAGTTGAAAGCAAACTGTTGCTGGTGATCTAATGGCAATTGGAAAAAACCATTTGCCTGATCAATAGCTGCATACCAGCTACCAGGGAAAGTATTGATTTGTTCAAGCAATGTTACCACATCTGGGGCAGCAGCTCCAATTGGATTCACTACCTGGTTATGTTTACAATAATCTACGGTCATCCTCCAAGAGCCATCTATTTTCTGCACAGGCTAAATAGGACAGTTGAAAGGGGATGTGGTGGGAATCACTATCCCTGAGTCCTTCAAATCCTTGATAGTGGGACTAATCCCTGAAATCCCTCCAGGAATCTGGTATTGCTTTAGATTTATTATTTTTCAGGGTAGAGACAGTTCTAGTGGCTTCCACTTGGTCTTTCCAACCATAATAGCCCTTACTCCACAAGTTAGGCATCCGATGTGGGGATTCTGCCAGTTACTGAATATGTCTATTCCACTTATGCAATCTGGCACTGGAGAAATAACCACAGAATGGTTATTCAGTGACCCAATGGACCCACTGTGAGGTGGACCTGAGCTGAAACTCCATCAATCACATGACCTCAATAAACCCCTACTGGTAGACCACAGTGATGTTTTGGGTCTCCTAGAATTAAGGTCACTTTTGAGGCAGTGTCTAATAGTCTCCAAAATGTCTGATCATTTCCTTTTCCCCAATGCACAGTTACTCTGATCAAAGGTCATAAGTCTCCTTTGGGAAAGCTGGGAGGAAGATTAACAGTATAAATTTTTGGCAGTTTAACAGGATCCTTCCCCAAGGGGACTTGGTCTTCTCAGAGTCAAGAGACTCTGAGTCTGTAAACTGTCTCAAGTCAGGAAATTGCTTAAGAGACCATGATTCTCTTTGCCTATAATTTGACTTAGTGTTTTGTTCACTCGACCTAGAACTATTATGCTTATATAGATTAACTAGGGATTTAGTAGACTGCCCATCTTTTTCACTTCTAGGTACGCAATTGTGGCAGTTTGTTATTGTTTATGAATTCCAAAAATAGATATTGGATTGTGTTTGTACACTGATCTGTTCCTGTGGACAAATTAGATTGTATTAAGCTCAGAGGTTTCACTTTTACTTGATTAAATTATGATTAGAGCTTTGATTTGGCCACATCAGTAGAATGTTGAGTCCCTGCCCCCTTGGTGGAAAGGAACACACAGAGAAAATGACATAGCAGGGAAAACAGTTTTTAGTTTTGATACTGGCACCCCAGGGAGTGAGCTGAGCCATTTCTTGATAGTTTACAGCTGGACTTGTGGAGAGAGCAGAGCAGCTGAGCTTGGAAAGAAACAAGCCCTGGGAAGAGAGATGAACCTTGTGCCAGCCTACAGTTGCGATTGGAAGAGGTTGGACCCACAGAGCCTTAATAGGGAAGAAGGAAGGCTGAACCCTTACAGATATAGCATACCATCTTGTTTCAACAACTAGCAACAGACTTCGGTTGAGGAAGTAACTTTGAATTGGACTCTTTAGGGCCTTGTGGTGGTAAGCTTCTACCCCAAATAAATACCCTTTATAAAAGCCAACAGATTTTTGATATTTTGCATCAACACCTCTTTGGCTGACTAATACACCCATGACCTATTAGACAATGTGACTCAGACTCTTTTGCTTGTTACTTTGAGTCTGCATTTCATTGCAGTAGCCACACCCTCCTTGACTTTGGTGATTAACTGCTCACACTTCACTTTTACTGGCCTTCGATGTGATCATCCCCATAATGTTTAAGGATTTTAGTTTCATTACAGCAGTTCCTACAGTAATATCTGAATTACAGAGAAGAGCAACAACAGTGTTCTTCAGGGAAGATGGAGTTAGTCTTTCAAATTTATTCCTCACAATCCTGGTTAAAGGTGTGTCATTCATGGGGTGGGTGGGCAAGTCTTAAGTGGTAAATCCATTCTAGCATAACAATTTCTCTAAGCTTTTGAATTTCCTCTTCTACAGTATAACAGGGTAAATTAGGCATCTTGACTTCAGATATTCTAGGCCATCTTTTGGTCCATCTTTCAGTCATCCAGCCAAACAAACTGTTAGAGTCCTTTCTAACCCCTTGAGCTACAACATTGCATCTAGAATTTTTGCTTAATGGGCCCTTACTAATAAATTCAGTCTGATCCTACTTTATATTCCTTCCACCATTATTCCAGGTCCTTAATATCCATTCCCACATGTATTCCCCTGATTTCTGTCTATATAAGTTGGAAAACTCATGCAGTTCTTTTAGAGTATAGCATATTTCTTCATGCCTCACAGTTTGTATTTCACCTTTGGGAGGTTATTGTGATCTTAGTCTTGTAATAGGTATCAGTGAGAAGAAGGGTAGTGGGATGGGTCAGGAGAAGAATTAGAAATGCCTTGCAAACTACAGACCTCAGGGCATTCCTTATTATTTTCATCTGGTGAGACAGGATTAATGTCTTCAGGTAGGGGCTGGAAAGCAGATTCTTTGGGGCAGGGTGGACATTGGGCATGTTGGAGTTTGGCTGGTACCTGCCTCAGTTCTGAGAGGAGGTCCAGAATCCCTGGGGCAGGCTGGAGCCTGGGCAGTGTAGGCTTAATTTTGCTGGTAACTGCCTTAGGGCTGGAAGCAGGTCTGGACTCCCTGGGACAGGCTGGAGGCTGGATGATGCAAGCTTGATATTGTGTGGTCTCCACAGGGTAGGCCAACACAGGTTTATTTGGCAAAATCTTAGCAGAATTAGGGTTCCAATGTCCATGCTGATATCATCATCATCCCATATGTCTCCTTTCCAATCAATGCATTCACTTTAACAGCAGACACCCTTTGAGGTTGAGATTTTAGTTTCCTTTGTAACTCCACAATTCATACAATGAGACTATGAGTCTGGTGCATGTAATAGATTTTCTTTCAGAAAACATATAGAACTGTTCACATCATTCATGCGGCATTTAAGTTGCAAATTTGAAGCCTTTAGTTCACCCCTTTCTTTTGTAATTATATCCAGAGTATCTAGGAGGAGCCAGCCAACATCATTGGACCTTTTGATTCCACAAAACTCTCTTAAGATGTTGAAAACACTCTCACCCAGGTCCTTGCCTCTTAAGTATGGAAGCAAGGGAATCCAGTGGTGATATTTTGTGTATCTCCATTGCCAATTCACGCCATGAACAGGAGTGGCTTCCTGATTATTGGAAAGGGAATCATTAGTACCCTTGATTCTAATTAGAGAGCCAATTGCATAACTACCAGAACAATTTCAGAAATCCCATGTTTAAGATTCTGTTTCTCAAGATGCACTCCTGGTACCAAGCTGTGTTTGTCAGTGTTCTCTAGGGAAACAGATGACAAAAGATAGCTGTAAATAGTAAGAGATTTTATAAAACTCTCTCACATGACCATGGGGATGCACAAGTCCATAATCCACAGGCAGGGGCAATACAGGGGCTCTGATAAAGGTCCTCGATGAGTTCCCAGGAGATGTTGGCTGTCCAAAGTTAAGCTGGAAAATTCTCCCCGAATTCTGAAATCACTTCCCCTTTTAAAATGTTCAACTGATTGGATAAAAAATCATTCACTGCTGACAGCAATCTCCTTGGTTGATTGTAAATGTAATCAGCCATCTATGAAATAAACTTGCTGATGACTGAAGTCCCATTAATATCCTTCTATTATAATTAACCTAGTGCTTGCTTGACTAAACAACTGGGCAGAATTACCTGGCCATATTGACACATTAGTCTAACCATCACAGGAAATTAAAATATTGGTAAGCAAGATTTGCAAGGATAAAGCTCCAATGTTCTTAGAGCAATAATTGTTTCTGGAGCAAACTATTTCTAGTAAAAATGTGTTTTAATTAACTTCTCAGCAGCATTTACCTAATGAGAGTTTTATAAAGACCAGTTGGTTGATAATGTTAGTTTTTAAAGTAGGTACAAAATGCAAACTCTGTCCTCTGGATCATTTAGGAGACTATTTCTACCACAAGTCAATGAAAACATTTTTGTCATTGGCAGATAATAGTTCAAATATTCAAAATAATTCTAGGAAGGATTTTCTTGGCATTGACATCAGAATGTAACCAGAGAGACATAATCTTATAGTATTATATACATACTAAATTGAAAAGTTAAATGCATATTTTGAGCCTCAGTGAGTAAGGCAAATGCCCACTTATAAATAAGGTTTAAGGGGCAAACTATGATTTTCATTCATTTGAGTCCACACCTTTTAATCTTATTAGCATTTTGAATATAAAATTCTAAATATTTGTTTATATGGTTGGCTGTTAAAACAGATAACATAAAGTGAATTCACCTAGTCTCAGAAACTTATTGTCTCATGGTTTCAGAGGCTAGAAGACTCTAATCCTCCCTGGTCAGTATCTTTGAAGTTCCTTGAGTTTTCTGTCACATTACAATGCACATGGTGGCTTTTCTCCTTTCTCTCCTAGGTTCTGTTGACTTCCAACTGTTTGCTCCTCTTGTGGCTTCCTCTTCTTATCCAATTCCCTTCACCTGTAAGGACTTCAGCCATATTAGAATAAGCCCCACCCCACTTTCCGTTTTGGCACAACATAACTATTAAAGTCTTCAAGGGTCCAATTTGCATAGGATTTCCCACTCACATGACCAGGGGTTAGGACTTGAAAAGACCTTTTGTGGGAGACATTATGCAATCTTCAACCCGGGAGAAAAATATTTCCACTGAATTGTTCTGCAAAGACTTCATAGAGGTGGGAATAGGTTTTGTTGCCTCAGAAAATGGAAGGTGTGACGTGATCATGACTGGGAATGTCAAACCTTTCCCACATTTTTTATAGCCAATATACAATTTCTAAAATCTTCCTTTGTAATTATATTCATAAGATCTTTAATCTTATACCTGTTTTACTACAATAACATTTATTCTTTTCTTCAGAATCCATAAAAAAAACTTCTCAAAAGACTACTTTCCTCCTTATCTATAAATCTTCTATCATTTATAGAGTAAAGATTTCCTATTTTCCATCACCTTTCAGTCTTAATTTTTTTTTTTTATTACTAAACCCATAAATAAATTGGGTATCATTTTGACACTCTTTATTTCTTTATATTCTGTATTCCCGTGTTCTTTCTGTAAATGAGGCCCCTTTCTTAATGGTTCTCTGCCTATATCACTCCCATTTTTCTCTTATGTCTTTTTCCTTATCTTTATTACCTTCAACACATCTCTCCATCTACCCAAACTTTATTCTTCCTTTAATGCTAAGACCAAGCTCTACCCATTGTCTCAAGGGTTGATTTTTCTTCAACTGTCCCTAAGCTCTTGCTAGGTATATAACAACTTGCTAGTCTCAATTTTACCTTGTATTGTCCTGGGGCATTTTACAAGTGTAAGTATTATTTCCCCTCAGTTTAATTGCAACCTCATTCATATCAAGATAATAGATATTTTTTATTGCCCAGCATTCATACAGGACTTTAATAGGGGAAAGACTCTACTGTTCCAGAGTTTTTCTAAGTGTTGTGGTGAAGGTGGTAAATATAAAAAGAGGATAAAAAGTGTTTTCTCTTTTCAAGATTTCTGTTCACAATATAATGAGGGAGGAAATGCATACATCTATAGCTATGAATAAAATCAGACTCTTGTAATGTAGAAAATGATATCACATTATCATTAAATGTTTTCCAAAACATATATGCTCTCCTGAGGAATTTCTAGTTGTCCTGGTCTCTCAGTTCTTAGCCTGTGATGCTGTGACTATTGGTGAGTTAATAAGGTACATATACTTCTCCCAAAGTGATGTTACTTAACAAACATGGAACAATGTAGATTCATATTTTTGTGCTTTATCAACCCTGTAGTTCCCCTACAAAGGGATATCATAGCAGTTACTGGGGTCTTAAAGGAGTTCTTGTAATAGACCTCATGTGATTTCCATTGTGATATCAGCACCCTAACAGACCATTTATCCTGAGTCATTTTGTAATTGCTAAATGCCTCACTATTTTTTATTATTAAGCTTCACTTTCCACATTATGGGACAGGTTCATGCACATACAAAGACTTTTGTCACTAATTTATTCAACTAATAGTTATTAATTGCTGACCAGGTACTATTATATATCCCTGAAACACAGAAATGTAAAAAACAGGTAAATACCCTGCCCTTGAAACATACAATTGACAGTAATATGATTATTTCAGGTGAGTGCAATGTTTATATAAGGATGCATGACCAAATTTGTACTGACATAGCTGTGTATTAGTCTGCCAAAGGGGTGCCAATGAGGCAGGCTATTTTAGGGAATGGGAAGATGAGTCTAAAATCAGGCAGAAAGACATGGCTGTGAAACACGGCCATGGAACCCTGCTTGGAAACCCCCTAAGGGAAAGATCCCACGCTGCTGGATTCCCCTTGAGAACCTGGCCATGAGGACTCCATTTGGAAGGAGATTTCATCTGGGGTCAAGGGAAAGCTCCAGATATCCTTAAGTGGCCTCATCATTGGACTCCTTGGGGAACTGATGGGTAAGGTAATCAATCAAAACAGCAAACAACTGGGACCCCTCCCTTGAACATCAGCAAGGGTAGGAATAATTAATGGCTTAAAAAGTAACCACACAAGTCAAATTTCTTTCTCTCTGCCTTGAGCAGCCTGCACCTACACCTGGGGATGTGTAATCTGTTATTTTCTCCTGTTTCTTTTCTCTTCTCTCATTTTCCCTCAATAAACTACTGGCCTAATTAAACTGGCATGTTCTAGGGAGTGGAGGTAACTCAAGTGATTAGGCACATCCTTCCCATATTGGGAGTCCTGGGTTCAGTTCCCAGTGCCTCCTAAAGAAACAAGGAAGATGAACAGACATAGCAAGTGCAAATAATGAGGGGCTGGGGAGAAATAAACAAACCGGCACGTTCTTAAATTCTTTATGTAACATAGCTAAGAACCTAGGGTAGCCACTTCAATTGACAAGCCAACCAGGAGTTCTAGAGTCAGGTAACCTTTCCCAACCCTGGCAAGGACTGGTGAGTCTAAACTATAAATTATAGCCTGTTTAGTGCCCTCTTTTTTTTTTCTTTCATAATTGAGATTTTATTGGTTGTTTTGAAGATCAGCACAGACGTTATGAACAATTTGTACACAATTCTTAATGTACGTACTGAAAACCTAAAAAGCCATGTAGTTGTTCTAAAGTTATTCCAGTGACTTTCCAGCTTAAAATTTGGAGGCACGTTTTCCTTAAGAGGATATCAAGTACCAATATCTTCAAATGTTGATAAACTGTTACATCTTTAAGTCCCACTAATTCACAATTTAATACCATCCACGTTACATACTCACATTTCCAATCTTTTACAGCACATAACAAAGTTATTAGAAAAACTGGACAACCACGACCAAGGATGTTGTAGAGTTCTGACAGGGAGAGCCAAGATCAGGGAAGTGGTTTTAAGAAACATGTCCACTAAAAAACATGGGAATAGGAGTAATTTAAAATGCTCAACACATATTAAATGCATGATTGTGATTCCAAATCACTATTTAGTATGTGTTGTATTATAGGGTATAAAAACTGCCAGCCCCCAGTGGAATGTTAAGTTGACACCCAAGACAGTCAAAGCCTCCCATAATTCAATATCCCACTATTTTCTGGTTGTACCAAAAAATAAACAGCCAGCAAATGATCTCCCCTCTTAAAAAAAAAGAATTTACACTTAAAAAAATGGGATGAGGTGGGATTCCAATCGCCTTCTTAAAAATGTTTCTTCTAGAGCTACTAAAAAACTTGCATTTACAAAATAGCTGATAAAAATATTCCTCTGGATTGTACAAGAAGGGAGAAACAGGGACCACTGATAAGACATGGTATATGGTATTAACCAGACTTGGCTTCTTTCTCTCCTGCTTCATCAGAGGTTGGACTCTCCTCATTTTTAGTTTCTCCATTTTCCGCAGGTAAATCTTCTTTAGTTTCTTGGTTAGCCTTTCCCGCTGCCTTTTTTGGCTTCGCTTCCACTTTCACAGGAGCGGGTTTAGGGGATAGCCTCCCCGACCGCCTCTTGGGCTCCTCCTTCCCCGCCCCTTCAGCAGAGCTGACCTTCCTCTTGGGCATCTTGGCGGTGCTGAGGGACGCGACGCGCGGAGAGCCTTCTCGAAGCCTAGCTGCTGGCCCTTACCGCTCCTCCGGCTGCCCGAGCTGCTGGGACCAGCAGCGGGGTCGCTGGAAGAACCGGATGGAACTGGATTGGGAGCCCCCCCCCCCCCCCCCCCCGCGTCCCCCGGCCGCCCTAGTGCCCTCTTAGTTATCCATTTTAAACAGGTTCCCTATGGACCCTCACAGGACATAATCTTGGGCCAAAGGAGGGGGCTGGGTCATGGGACCCCTCCCTGTCTGCATTGTGTACCCAGGCTTGTTGGACCTGACCCTGGCTTAGAGGGTGGGGGCACAGGGTGGGGGTGCAAAGCAGTCCCCTGCTCTGATAGGGGGTCCTGGGCCAAGCTTCAGGGGCAATGGGGCTGCCTTTTCTGGGCCAGGTGGGGCATTCCCACTCTAAGCCCCCAGCTTTTTTGGTAGCTAGCCCTGCACCCAGTGCTGGCTGCCACCATCTTCTTCTGTCATCCCCCAGCAGTGACCTTTGTGGCAGAGAGCCAGGGGCTTGCACTCCTCCTGGGGAGCCCAGTCTCATGCAGGTGCATCTATACCTTGCTGGTCCACCTTCCTACCAACCCCACCCGGCAACCTGGTCTGGGCCAGGGTGGGAGAGTGGTGGTGGGCAGGGCCAGGGTGGATGCCAAGGGGCCGCCCATGTTCCCTTTCCCAGAGGCGCTATGGACCTGGGGGCTGCATCCTTAATTCACCTCAACTCCACATTTTATCTCCTTACTACTGAATTCCTCATTTCAGGCTTGTAAAATGCTTTTGAATGTCTTAGAACCTGAAAAATGCATTTGCTAGTGAAGCTTTGGTCCCACTGATGGCACAGGGAGGTTATATCCCTCCCCAGCCCCTGAGAGGCTCTGGCATTTCAGTTGATCTCTAATCTCTTAAAGGGCTTTTAATGTCTGGTTTAACTGCAAAACTTCCAAGCAGAGCCATGAAATGAGGCTGCTTAATAAGTAAGCCAGCCCTTTTCCTAGGAAGAATCATGTATTTTGGGAGCTTTGGTTGGAGGGTAATAGCTCCAAACATCTCCCACAAACCCAGTTCGGCAGCTTTGATCTGAATCCCGGGTTGGGGCATCTGCTAAGATCTAGTTCTGCCATTCTATGCCCAATGGTTTGGTTCTGAATTCTCACCGGAACAGCAGCTCCAAATATCCCCCCAAATCCTACGTGACCCCAAGTGGTCAGTGTCCATTAACTTCCTAGAGGGACAAATATTTTGTGAGCTTCAGTGTGGAGGGTAAATGTTTAGTCAGAATCAGACACTGGGATGCCAGATTGGCTGACAAACTCTTCTTCATTTTTCTTAGAATAATGGACATGGCTTCTAACATACCAGCAGACTCCCCATGGGGGTATATTGTCAAGAATTGGGCAAACTTGCCTACCAAAGGGTTGAGAAAGAAGAAACTGATCTTCTTCTGTGACACCACATAGCCACAATATGGCCTTGAAAATGGTGAGCAATGGCCTGCTAATGGCACTTTAAATTATGACTCTATTTTGCAATTAAACCTCCTGTGTAAAAGGGAAGGGAAGCAGGTAGATATTCCATATGCCCAACTCTTTATGGCTCTATCTCTGAACACAAGTGTATATGGATCTTTCAGGTTCTGCTTGGGAAGTGAAACCATCTCCAAAAATGAGAGAACTTGAGAAGGAGGGTGATATTTTGATGACCCTGTACTTATTTCTCCCCCATGCTGTAACCCAGTTCCCAAACGTAAGGCTCACTTGGATTCACCCCTAGCCTCCACACCCCCACCTCATACGCCCATAGCTAGTCCAGCAGGAGTCACCAGGGGTGGGCACAGGTTCCCCTATGGGGCCCCACAGAATGTAATCCTGGGCAGAGGGAGGGGACTGGGGTGCACATGACCCCTCTGCATCTGTGTCATGTGCCCAGGCTTGTTGGACCTGACCCTGGCTGAGAGGGCAGGGTTACAGGGTGGGGGCACAAAGCAGGTCCTGCCGAGACAGGAGGTCCTGGGCTGAGCTTTCAATATTTTATAAAATCTCATACTATTTACAGCTATCTCCCTACCAGGGGATCCAAGAATGGTCTCTACCAAATAAAAGAAGTAGCAAATAAAGTTGTGGGAACAATTAGAGTCCATGGTCCCTTCTCCCTAGCAGATTTAGCTCAATGTGACAAGCAGTAGCAGCAATTTTAGGAGGACACAGCTAAAGTTACCAAGGAATTCCAACCATTAGCCCTAATTTATGAGCTACCATGGGGAGATACACAGATTATCCTAGACCCGTGATAAACACCACATTTGGGAGGAGGCCCAGGGACATGCCGATAAGATAGTGGCCCAACAGCCTCAGCAACATGCTATAGGGCTCATGGCAGTCCCAGATACTGACCCTAACTGGGACTACCAAGGGGGACAAGCAGACCTAAGGAAAAGGGACCATATGATAATATGTTTATTAGAAGAAATGAGAAAGTGTGTCATCAAGCCTATTAACTATAATAAGCTGCAAGAAATAACTCAGATTAAAAAAAAAGAAAGAAATTCCAGTCCCATTCCAAGGGAGGATTGTGGAAGCTATAACAAACTATACCCAGTTTAATCCAGACTCACTGGAGGGACAGATTAAGTTAAAAGCCTATTTTGTCAGCCAGTCAGTCCCATATATTAGAATGAAGCTCCAAATGCTAGCACTAGGACCACAGCCCCAAATGAATTCTGTTTTAGAAGAAGATTTTTCTGTCTTCGACCACCATGAAAAGGCCATCGAGGAGTTGAAGGTAAGGAGTAACAGGGAAAAGGTTCACTTTGTGGCAGTTGCCACGAGCAGCAGCCTGCCACTTTGGGGTTATCCCAGCTCAGGTTCCCAAGCATCGAGGTTGTGTTTCAACTATTTAAAGCTTGGCCACTGGAAGAAAGACTGTCCTAAACCACCACAACCCCATAGGGAGCCCCTCAGGCCCTGCCCCCAATTCTGAAGGGATTTAGTGTTTTCTGTTGTATTCAGGACAATTGAGTATTGTTATGTGAGAAAAAAATATTTATATGTCAGCTATTGGTTTTATTTAGAGACTAAGTATGGTTTAAGATGACGTGTACAACTGCCAAGTTGACAAGCTTTTGACTGTGAAGGTCAGACTAAATGTGGCAACTCTGCCAGGTAATGGTGCCCAGTTGTCTGGTCAAGCAAGCACTGAGCTAATGGTAATCCGAGGGCATTTATGGACTTCAGTCATCAGAGATTTTTTTTGCATAGATGGCTGATTACATCTACAATCAACCAAAAGAGATTGCCATCAACAATGAGTGACATTTTATCCAATAAGTTGTACACATTAAAAGAGGAAGTGATTTCAGCATTCAAGGAGAATTTTCTAGCTTGACTTCAGAAAGCCAAAGTTTCCTGGGAACTCATCTAGAACCTTCATTGGAACCCTGATTTGCCACTTGCCTGCAAAATTTAGACATGTGACTCCCCACGGTCACGTGAGAGAATTTTATAAAATCTCATACTATTTACAGATATCTCCTGTCAATTCTATTTCGCTAGAAAGCCCTGACAAATATAGTTCTTTAAAGTGTATTCTTTTACTTAAAGCCTATGGTATCAGCACTAGACAAATGACTATAATTTATATGTAATATTTCTGAATTTAAGAGTAGCATAAATTATCCCCAAACCAATAGGCAAAAGAATGTTTGTTTAGTAACAACAGAATAAGTTAGTAAAGGTTTAAAACTTCTTTGGTTAGTATGAATAACCATATACTTAAAATTTAGCAGAGGAAATAGATTCTTAACCTCCAGCATGGAATAATTTTTATAATTTCTGTATTGAGTATTTTGTGTATTTTAAACACATTACATGAGCAAGGAATATAATTTTAAAGCATTCATTTAAACCCTGATGCAGTTTTAGGAGCTTTCAAGTTTCCTTTTAATTCTAAGAATAATAAAATTTCAATATATAACATCTTTCTTTGACAAATAATACTCAACTGTGGAACCTGCAGGATATGTTACTATGTTAAGGTGACAAAAGTAAGACAGTTAATGAAAACAATAGATCCAATTATATACATTGCAAATATTCCTTGTTTATACTTTTTACTTACACTCCATATAATCTGAAATTTAAAATTCTAATGATTTCTAGGATTATCACTCAGAAACATCTGTACCAAATGAAATATGCTTTGGAAAACAATGTTGGAGATGCTGGGGGGCGTTCAAAATGAAATCGACAATATGGCTAACAGGAAAGATGATCTGCACATTAATCAAAGGAAAACATTGTGTGGAAGTATGCTATAGAAATTCAGAAGGATATGACATTTAAGATGAGCCTTAAACTATTCTATTTATTGAACAATGTTGCTGTGATTTTTGAAACTCAAATTTTTGTGAAGTGGAAAAGATAGGATTTGAATACATGAAAAACAGTATTCCAGAAATAAAGACCACATAGTAAGAAGCATGAATATAGGAAAGTGCAAATTGGGTAAAAAAAAAAAAGTGAAGCTGAACAAAGTAAAAGAAGGTGAATGGGAGAAAATGTTGCAAAGATACAGCTAGATGATATTTGAGTCTGGAAATTAGATTAAATCTTGACTTGAGCAAAAGGGCTGATATGATGAACTCTGTGCTTTAGCAAATTAGGCTAGCAAGGTGTATAAAATGGATTATAGGCCCAAGATTTTGGCAGAAGGAGACTAACAGAGGGACTGTCTCCATTAGCCAAGTGGGAACCTTGTGGTTGTATGGAACTAGACAGGAAGGTTTTGGTGAGATAGACATTATGGTGATAGAATCCAAAAGGACTTTTTTTTAACTGATTGGATGTAGAAGGCAAGGGAGGAAGAGAAATCAAATATGATGTCAATAATTAAGTTCTATGTGATAGGAAAATGTCAAAAAAAAAAAAAAAGGGATTTGGAGAAATTATGAGAAGAAAGATGGGTGTAAATTTGTACATATTAAGTGTTAGATATGAAAAGATTCAAATGAATGTTTCTTGAATGCAATTGGGGATTTTTGGAAGGAGCTTTGAGTGGGAGCAAGGCTGGAGATTTGAAATCAACTGCAGATTTTAATGCATATCATTTATTGAATATTTAACTTGTCTCAGACTTCAGGATAGGCACCTTAAAATTATTTTATTTAACCATTAAACAAACTTGAAAAAAACCTTATTAAGACTGAAAGCAATGAAATAACTTTCTCAGTTTCTCAATCAATAAAAGGGAACAGCTGGGATTACAAACAGGTTTGTTTGAAACCAAATTAGATCTAAAGAAATCAGGAATTAATTAGAAGGTGGATTTATTTTTTCTCCTAGAATGGAGTCTACCACAGAAAAGAAAGCTCATCCTTTCCTGTTTCTGTTATCTCTTCATTGCATGGAGTGGGAGGTGGCCCTGACTGGAGTCATGTTTGGAAGGTTGGTGTCTTAGTTTGACAGCCTTCTATGAATACCACACTATGGGTTGGTTTATGACAGTAATTTATTGTCTCATTGTTTCAGAGGCTTGAAGGCTTGCTTCCTCCCTGGTTGGTAGTATTCGGGCTGGCTGAAAATTCTTGGGTTTCTTGGCTTTCCTATCACATAATGATGTGCACTCCTTTTTCTACTATGTTCTGATAACTTTGTGTTTTCTGCAAATGGCTTGCACTTCTTAAAGACTCCAGTAACAGGACTAAGATTCAACCTCATTCAATTGGGTTAGGCCTTAACAAAATATAATGTTTATGAAAGGTCCTATTTACAATCAATTCACACCAATAAGAATGGATTAAGTTTATGAACACATTTTGTTTTTTTCTGGGCTACTCAGCTGGGATAATGAAATTGGGGTTTGCTGCTTCTGCATAAGTCCTCACAGGGTCTTTAGTGACAAGTGTTGGATCTATCCCTAGAACTTCTTTTGATAATATTCTATCTTTTCATTATCTTTGTACCCTAGGAAAAGTCCAGGGTAAGAAGAAAATGCCATTTAGCAACTTATTATGTGCTCATGAATAATACCTCCCATTCCTCAGAGGTTTAATTTCTTGTGTGGTCCCAGAAATCCAGTGTGAGACTCAGCACTTCAAATGAGCCATCCAATAAGCACTACTACCCCCATCCACTGCCCAAACAGCCCCTTCCATCGCATCATAGAATTTGCCTATATTGAGCATCAACTTACTACCATCTATTTTCTTTCTGGCTCCTGCTCTCCCAGGACAACTAGCAAAAGTATGATGATGGACAATGCCCATCCACCAAAACAGAGGGTATATACAATTGCAAGCAGGACAGTTCCATCCATCTGCTCCGTGATATCTAAGCCTTCTCTCAATCAGAAAGAGAGCGGGCATCTCCATAGCAAAATCCTCAAGATTGAATAATGAAAAAACATACGGGGGAATGCAATGATGGACAATAATAGTCTTATGATTATTCTAGCAATGGAGGAAATTGTATCATTGATATAAAGACAGTGACCACCAGAGGTTCTGAGGGAGGAAGAATGAAGAACAGGTGTAACATGGGGTACATTGCGGGGACATTGGAATTGTCCTGCATGACATTGTAATCATGGATACAGGCCATTATACATTTTGTCAAAACCTATAAAATTGTGCAGTGTAATATTAGAAGTATTATGTTAACTATAGTCCATGGTTTGTAGCAATGCTTCAATATGTATTCATCAATTGTAACAAATGTACCATACTATTGAAAGACATTTTTGATGGAGGAAAGTGTGAAAGGGGGAGGGGGTGGGTATCTGGGAGTTCCCTACATTTTTGCTGTAACATTTATGTAATTTAAGCATCTTTAAAATTTTTTTTTTAATTATCTAAAAAAATTAATGAACCACCTAAACCTAATTGAGTTGAATGACATAGTAGTTTATTTCAGGATCCTGTAAATAATCCACAAGAATCCAGCTTTTTACCATTACATCCATGGAACTGGATACAATTTTAAATCAGATAAAGAAAGGTTTTAGTGCCACCCAGTTTTTATTCACCAACCATTGTTTAGCACATTCAGTGAAAAGCCAAAAGTCCCACATCAGGGCAGTCCTGTTTGAGTAAAAGGTAAAAAATGCAATCTCTAAAAGCAATGTAAGACAAAATTTGACTTAAATGCATTCATAGTAAAGTTGCACCTGTTTTGAAATGAAGCTTAACCAGTATATATAAAAAGTTTCCCTGACATTGTCACACCAGCCCCGGCTCTTAGTCATCTGAAGTACAGCCAAAAGAAAAGTCACAAAAGTACCCAAGTCCTGTGCATGCAAGAGCCTGAAACACAGGCAAGGAAAAGAATTTCTAATCTCCCATTTGCAGTATTAGTTTCTAAATAAGACCTAGTATTTAATGAGCTCTTACAATGGCTCAGGATCAGTTTGAAACATTTTCATGGCTAATACCTTCTGATTTAACTTTCACAAGGTAGCTATTATTTTACCCTCATTTTATGTATAATGCTATTCCATGCCTACTCGTCAAATATTTTTAGGTTGTGTGGAGGTTAACGTCAGACACTCACTCATGTCACTTTCCTTCTGTGTTCTATGTAATAGAGTATGAATGCAATTACTGATAAGCCAATGGGGATCAAAACATCCACTTTCTTTATAGAGACCTAATCACTCCAAGCCACAAAGTCTCTGGAAGTGTTGTAATTTATAACTGAAGCCTAACAAACCAGCTTTCCCATTACCCACTGTGGAATCTGAACTTTATATCCTGCCCTTGAGATGTATTGGGTCTGCAGACAGATTACACACACATCACCAGCCAGCAAAGGTGAGATGGTTTCAGATCATCTTCAAACAGCCAGGACAGGAGAGAAGGGGCTTCTAGAAGGCAGGTTCTGTGCTAAATCTGTAACCTCCAAAGCACAAAGGAAAGCCCACTGTCCTTTTATAAGTATACAGTCACTTAATTTAGAGACATGGTTAACAAACAGAGATGCCCTTTGGAATCACTGGAAGAGGCTGAATAAATCTCAGTTAGGTGGCCACAATGTAATCAGATAGACTTTCTGGTGATGAAATGCAAGCATTAGTAATTTAAAAAGTTATCAGGGAATTCTGCTGTGCAGCCTTTGTGAGGACCACAGTTTAGAGTTTGGTTAATCCCATTCCCTTGCATTATTGAATGAGTACTTTAATGTGAGTAATTCACATAATCCTCTTGACAACTGCATGAGGCAAATAAGACACCACATTTCACAGATGAGAAAACTGGACATTAGAAAGTCTAAGTCTATTTTTTACTGAATTGGAAAAGCTAAATATGAAATTTATTTGGAAGATTAAGGGGCCCCAAATACCCAAAAACAGAAAAATGAAATTGGAGGAACCATGCTAACTAATTTTAAAGCATTCTACAAAGCTACAGTGGTCAAAACTACATGATATTTGTGCAAGGATAGACATACTGACCAATGAAGTCAAATAGAGAGTTCTAATATAGATATTAACATATATGTTCAATTGATTTTCGATAAGGCCACCAAACTCACTCAACTAGGATAGAATATCCTCTTCAACAAATGGTGCTTAGATAACTGGATATCCATATTCAAAAGAATGAGAGAGGATCACTACCTGATGCCCTATACAAAAATTAACTCGAGACAGATCAAAGATCTAAATATTAGAGCCAAGTCCATAAAGCTACTAGAAGATAATGTAGGGAAGCATCTCTGAGGTCTTATTGTAGGAAATGGCTTCATGAATTTATACCCAAAGTGCAAGCAATGAAAGATAAAATAGATAAATGGGACCTCCTCAAAATTGAAAATATTTGTGATTCAAAAGAGTTTGTCAAGAAAGTGAAAAGGCAGCCTCCTCAATGGGAGAAAATATTTGGTAACCATTTATCTGATAAGGGCCTAATATCCAGCATATGTAAAAAAATCCTACATCTCAAAGTAAACAATCCATTTAAAAAATGAGCAAGAGATTTGAATAGACCTTTCTTCAAAGAAGAGATACAAATGGCTAAAAACCACATGAAAAGATGCTCACCATCATTAACTATTAAGGAAATGCAAATCAAAACTACAGAGATATCTTCATGCAGATATTAGACTGATGGTCACTGAAAAAACAGAGAACTACAAGTGTAGAGGAGGATGTGGAGGAAAGGGAATACTCATCCACTGCTGGGGGGAATGTAGAATGGTGCAGCCATTGTGGAGAATAGTTTGCCAGTTCTTAAGTAAGCTAACTATAGGACTCCATGCAATCCTGTAATTCCACTTCTGAGTATATACTCAGAAGAATTAAAAGCAGGAACATGAACAGATTTATGCACACCAATGTTCTTAGCAGCATTTTCACTATTGTCAAAAGTTGGGAGCAACCCAAGTATCCTCCAACAGATGAATGGATAAGCAAATTGTGTTATATACATACAATATTACATGGAATATTTCTCAGCTGTAGGAAGGAAGGCAGCATTAATACATGAGACAACATGGATGAATCTTGAAGACCTTATTTTGAATGAAGTCTGCCAGTCAGTGAAGAACAAATATTACATGACCTCAGTGATATAACTTATGCAAATTGAGCAGGATCATAGAGCTAGATTTTGCAGGATTGGTTATCAGGAGATAGAGAGTAGAGGGTGGTGAGCTGACGCTCAATATGGGCAAAATCTAACATAAGGTGGAAGGGGTGGATGGGGGTGATAGTGGTGTGGTGATGTGATTGGGTTTGCGAGTGCTGGAATATGAAGGGCAATAGGGTGGGAGTTTGAGTTGGACTGTCAATGGAGCTGGGGGAAGGGCTAGATAAAGGAGCAGGTGAACTCTGGGGATTTGTAGGTCTATGGTTAAAACTACAATGATGGGAATGTTCTTTTGGCAAATATAGCAGGGGTGGGTTACTGGTGCAGGGTAGGGGGATATGAGGGTTATGGCGGACCTGGGGCACGCTTCTATAGAATCTGAAATTGTACATCTTGTCATAGTGATTTATCTCAGTGGGTAGAGACCAACATAATAAACAAGAAAATATTAAATTCCCATCCTGGGGAGTCCTGTTATGTTCTCAGTGAGAAGGCCAAGGATCTCTTGAGAACATAGGCAGTGCCTAATAAAAGACAACAGACCAATATGTCAAGCCCTCAATATTATTGCATGTAACGATGAACCTTATTCTTCAAAAACTGAAACTTATTGGCTACCATAGGTATAGGTTCTGAGGGGAGGAGAAGAGAAGAATAGAATAGATGGAACATAGGGCATTTTTAGGATATTGGAATTTTTCTCCGTGATATTGCAATGACAGATATGGACCTTTTAAAATTTGTCAAAATTTTGTCAAAACCTATAAAAGTGTATGGTGCAAAATGTAATTTTAGTGTAAACCATTGACCATGGTTAGTAGCAATGCTTCAATATTTCTTCATCAATTTTGACAAATGTCCCATGCACAGGTAAAATGCTATAAATAGGGGAGAGTGGGGCATGGGGAGGGAGTTGGATATAGGGGATATAGGGGAGTCCCCTATATTTCCATTTTCTATGTGACTTTACTGTAACCTAAAGCTTCTTTGAAGATAAAAAAAAAAAATAAGACACTGGGGAAACATAGGGAAGAAATAGTCACTGTACATAAAAGACAAAGATCTTATGGTGATTAAAGTCACAAGAAATAAAATTATATTTTTATAATATTTGTTATTTATTATTATTATTGTTTTAGTTTCCTATTATTTTTATTTTTTATTTTTATTTTTTGTCTTTGTTTTGGTGAGGTTTTGGACCACAGAATGGTAATGATTGTGGCAGGGGAGCATCACTGGTGCAGGGTGTCGGGATGGAAGGAGAAGGTGCACCTGGTACATGCCTCTATGGAATATGAATATGTTCAGGTGGTCAGGGTTGTTGTCTCAGTGGGTGGAGACCCACACAATAACTGAAAGAATATTGAATTTCCATCCTGGGACGTCCTGCTACATTCTCTAATAGAGTGGCAGGAATCTCCTGAGTACATGGGCAGTGCCTAGTGAAGGAGGACAGACCGTTATGCCAGACCCTTGATACTGGTTGTGCTTATGAACCATTTCTTGTGAAATTAAAACTTAGCCTAGTATTATATATTGCCTAAAAGTTACCTCCTGAAAGCCTCCTTGTTACTCAAATGTGGCCTCTCTCTAACCCAAACTCAGCATATAAATGCACTATATTCACCCCCACTCCTGGGGATGAGCCTCCATGTAACCAAGAGAGTATTATCAAGCACCAACTAGCAATGCATTTGGAAAAAGACCTTTACCAAAAGGGTGGAATATTAAATGCAAATGAGTTTTTATGCCTAAGATATTTCAATGTGAGTTGGGAGGTCATTCCAGAAGTTACACTTATGCATGTCTCAGGAGGATCTCATTGACTGCCACAGTAAAAAGTGCCTCAAAATATGGAGCTCCTGAGGGCTTTAGGATCATCTAGACACTAAAGGCAGGGCAGACAATCTCAGGAATTTGGCACCTTGTCAGTGAGGCTTAATTTGGAATATATGCTCCTCAATGTAACAGAGTTAGACTCATTTACAATTTCCCAAAACATGACTTTTCTACCCTTTTATTTTAACCTATAATTAGCACTATATTCTTTAAATATATGTCCCATATACTTAAACCTTCAGTCTTTTCACATGCCAGTTGAGACTTGAATCTCAGCAGAGTGCAAAACCTACTCTCCAGCTCATTGGAATCTCCCAGGACAACTAAGAAAAGGATGATGATGGACAACACCCATTCCTAAAATAGAGAGTATCCAAACAGCAAGCAAGACAGTTCCATCAATTTCCCCATGGGATTGGTCTAAGCCCCCTCTAAATCAGAAACAGAGTGGACATCACCACTCCAAAATCCTCAAGATTGAGGAATGAACAAATATAAGGGGGGAATGCAACTATGGACTAAAGTAGACTTATTAATATTCTAGCAATGGGAATACTTTTATCATTGATATAAAGGCAGTGACTATGAGAGGTTCTGAGGGGAGGGAGAGGGAAGCATAACTGTAACATGGGGCATTTTTGGGGACACTGGAATTGTCCTGCATGACATTTCAATGACAGATACAGGCCATTATACATTTTGTCAAAATCTATAAAATTGTATGGTGCAAAGTGTAAACTATCATGTAAACTATAAACCATGGTTAGTAGCAATGCTTCAATATGTGTTCATCAATTGTAACAACAGTACCACGCTAATAAAAGATGTTGATGGGAGAAAGTGTGGGAAGAGGAAGGGCATGGGTTATCTGGGAATCCCATATATATATATATATATATTTTTTTTTTTTACCTTGTGGTCCCGGTGATCGAACCTAGGTCTCTCCATGTGAGAGACGGATGCCCAACCGTTAGAGCCACATCCGTCCCCCTCCCCTATATTTTTTATGTAACATTTATGTAATCTAAAGAATCTTTTAAAAAATAATAATAATAAAAAGGCTGAGTGAGAGACCTGGGATTATAAATTTAGTATTCTCTCTCCAGAGCTGGGTACTTTTGTGACTAGGATACCAGTAATTTCTCCAATTAGATTATATATTCCTTTTGTAGGGAGGATCATATCATGTTTGGAGAAACTTAAAGAGTTTGTTCCAACTTTCCTTGCTCAAAGAAAGGGACATTTTGAGAAGGAAGAACAAAAGTTTCCTTTAACTGATATTAATAGATATTTGGAAAATTGGGTGTTGAATAGGGAAACTATAATCAAAAATAGAACTTTTAAGCAGTTGAAGTCAGATAGCAAAGTTTTATTATATTAAGTAGCTATCATTGGTGTTTCAAGATTGAGCATAAGAAGAATGAATAACACAGTCTTTTAATATGACTATGGTTTGTGGAGAAAAGTGTCATGGGAGGTTACAGGAGCAAGACAACCACAGCTGCTTATGAACACATGGATGACAATCCAAGCTGAGTAGAGAAAACAAGAACAGAAGGCTTGGAAGACTGAAAGGGATTGAAAAGGTGCAAGACAAGGAAAATAAAGTTCATCTTCTGCAACACTAGCCACTGATGAAGTAAATGAAAGATGATGCCTGTTAATCGCATTCAGAAAAGGGACTTGTGTGGGAGGCAAGCGAAAAAATACATGAGGAGAAGTATAATGGTCTATACCAGACAGCAGCCGTGCAGCAATCGCCCTCCCTCGGGCTGCCCTATTGGTTTTTATTGTCTTATTCTTGGTATATTTATACAAGAGTAAGCATAATATGTCACTCAGATTATAAAACATGCCAATCAGCTTATATAATGTTATTGTTCCTCAACTGTCCCTGGATCTGTCCTCGACCCCAAGATTGTTTAGGGAACAGATGCTACTAGCTAGTTCTATCAGCTGCTTTCAGACACAGGGCCAAGAATAACTTGGGAACTGCGGCCATCTCACTGGCACCAGCAGCCAGCTACCTACAGCTGGCTGGGGCTGAGGCCATCACCTGAATTGACCATGCTCACAATGCCTCAAACAGTATTTCAGATATTTTAAAAGGAGAAACCAACACAGAAAGATGTTTATCTTTCATTTCTTATATAACATTTCTCAGTATGCAAAAGTAGCAGGTCATATAAATTCTACCTTGCTTTATGCAAGTTTTCTCAAAATGTGTAAATATTTATATTTGAAATAGTGTATTGACTTTGCTAATAATTAAGATTTTAGAACTGAAGAGGATATAAATGACTTATGGTAACTTCTGTAGAGTACATAATCAATCTAATTCATTATTTTTCAAATCAGAATTTCACATATTAAATTTATTAGGATATGACATCTATTATAATATGATCTTAGAGAAAAATATATCTCATTACAGTCAGTTGTTAGAAAACCTGATGAATAAAAAAAACATTCCTATGCACAGATATGCTGCTTTGTTTCTTTTTTTTTTATTATTATTAAGGTATGAATCATTGTTTTTTATGAGAGAGAGCTGGAAGGGAGACAAATGTCTCCACCAACTATGCTTGGAGCAGGCTGCAGGGAGCTTGTGAACTGACACATTGTATCTTCAGAGCTCCCCATGAGCTGCTCCTGTGTGTGCTTAGGGAAATTTCTAAGGCATTAGAATAGGAAAAAATAGGTTAATTCAACAAGTTTCTTTCACTTTTGATGAAAGATTATATGAGGATTAAATTTTAAAGTTTACTCAAATTATATAGATTCTATGATTAATTAAACACGACTGGGTGTGTAATAGCCATTAATAGATTAATGTCTTTAATCTATTAAGCTTTAACAGTGCTGTTGATTTTCTAGAATGGAATACCAATTTTAAATTGATTTATTGTAGTAGCAATTTCATTATTCTCGTTTTTGTAACTTAGTTAACTTATGAGTGATTTTTCATCTTTCTCCTACTTTCCTTCTCTCCCCATATCCACATTTGTAACAAGTAAAACTTTTAAGACCATGTATCTATTACCTTTTAAAATTCTTTTGATCCCAGTGCATTAAAATATAGAGACTAGGTCCTTAGTATTTACTGAACAAATAAATTCCTCTAGAATTATTCAGCTTTTTAAATTGCATCAACTTTTGTTGATTAAATAATGATTCAAGAATTTTCATTTAAATTTGGGTAGAGAACAAAGTCCCTGACCAGGCCCCAAGACTTTGTATAATTCTAGCCATGATGGCCTCCCAGGCCACATCTGATACCTCTCTGCTTCATGTTTACATGCCAACCACATTGACCATTTTTTGTTCATCAAATAATGTAGGCCTTCCAATGATCAAGGCCCCGTGAATTATCAAGGTATTATCAGGTTAGAAATGAAGGGCCCTACCTAATATTCCTTTTATTCCAAATCTTTATTTTAACAGGATTTTAGTGTACTCATAGGCATTAAAATTTCAGAAGCACTGATTTAGGCCAACTTTTTTTGATGTCCTTGGACTTTGTTTTTCTTTTGCCACTCTCCCTGAACTTTGACTAGCTGATTCCTACTCATCCTTCAGATTTCAGCTCAATTTGAGAAGCTGAGTATTTACAGTTGCAGTTTACCGTGGAGAGACATCTTTATTTGGTGCTGACTCATGAAGGGTATCTAGTAGTTTGGGCTCATTAAAATAATGTTTCCATTAATTCACACATGACCATGCTAATCAACACACTGAGAGAAACAAAATTTTCTATGTAAACTGAAGTTTGTGTAAACATGTCAGAAGTTTCATTTGCGGTAGAAAATGGTGGCATAGAATGTAATTTTCATTGTTACAACTAGATTTGACTGTAATGACTTGGCATTTATGATTTCAAAGCCTTTAATGCCCTGTAGCTACCTGGACTGCTTAAGGGTGTCCAAGTCTGTAATGCCCAGCCCAGTTGAACAGCTTAACTTTGCTCTATAGGGAGTCCTTGGATGCTCTTTCGAGAATTTCACTTGTGCACTTCTACAATTGGCTGACTCTTGTTATCAAAGCAAATATATGTAAATAACATTTTCCTGAGTTTAGGAAATAAGACCTCCAACATGAATCACTGTAAAAGGAATTGCTACTTATGTTAATGCTATTCTAGTGCTTCTGTATTTTTCCTACTTTAGAAAGTAGGAAAACCTTAACATCATTAGAGGGTCTCCAAATTTCTTGTGATATATTGGTAAGAGAGGTGATTTATTTAATATTCATTATTTGTTATATAAAATGTTAAAACACTGCTTAATTTATAATACTTTTAAGTTTCCTTTAAACGATGCCAAATACCCTGGCAAAACATTGACAAAATAATAATGAATACTCTGTATATTTTATGTTAAATACTCTAAAATATGGATAAGCAAAATAGCTGTAAGACTGAATTGTTCTATTTACTCATATATTATCATATTGTTAGCTTCTCTATAGTGACTTTTTATGATTAATTTCATTGACTTAGAATATTAAACAACTAAACGTATGATGTAAAGATTCAGGTCAAAATGATTTTTTTTTCTTGGTTTTTGCTACTTTATTGAAGAAAAATAAATCAACCACTAGCAGCGTTATTATTTGATCCCTCATTCATTGACAATTTGCATCATTTATTCAGTGCTATATTGAACATTGTATTGGAAGATAGATTAATTAATAGCTTCAACCTTCCTAACAATTTTAATTAAAAGTATCAAATGTTTGAGACCCTAATTTGGAATACAAAATGTTTTAAACTTCCAATTTTCATTCTGTGTAGAGAAAGAACAGGTCATTCCTTTCCTGGCATGCATAAAATACACCACATTTTCTGTTCTGCTGATGCTACAAATTCAATACCAATTCTCCAGCCATGTCAGTTATGAGCATAAAGTATATCATATAATCTCAAATCTCTAGCAGTGAAAGGCTTCAGAATGAATGTTGCTATGATGAAGATACTGAAGCCCTGATTCCCCCCACCCCCTTAACTGACACCCACAGCTTCAGAAAGATAAATGGCTCCTCTCCCCTTTTCCCTGAAACCCACAGCTTCAAAAAGATAAATGGCTCTCTGCTCCTCTCCTCCTTGTCTTCCCAAGGTCCTCTGCTTTAGGGACATAAGCTAAAAATGCTTTTTTTTTTTTTTTGCTTTTGTAAACCCTGCCTGCCCACTTGCTTAAGGAATTTGCCTGCTTGCCCAGCAACCCACTAGCCAATGAACAAGAACTTATATAACCCCATGAAAGGTGATGTTGGGGGGTCAGAATTTGGAAAGTAAACTCCCCTCTGGGCCCATGCGTAATAAAACTTTGTTCCTCCACCTCTCCAAGTGTTGTTTGGGCTTTATCTTTGTGTAAGTCTCATTTCTGCTGCAACATTTGGTTCCCTGACCGGGAAACCCAACTAAGCAGGCCAGTGGCGATTCTCAAGCAAACGAGATAGGCGTCATCCGTCTTCTTAATGATACCTCCTTCTGAAGTGGTCTCTGTGGGCCGCGTCCCCCACACCCCGGCCTGATTCAGTGGGGAGGTGGACTGGACAGTGCCAGAAGACTCCAGAAAGGTAAGGCCATGGTCCCAAGTTCTCAGTCAGGCCCGTCTCCAGATGGAGGAGGAGACTAATCACCTCCTGATATCTCGGGTATCGAGATTCCAGAATAGGGCAATCCCTGTGGATGGGACTGCATAACCTCTGAGTGACTGTGTGAGTGAGTGAGGATGGCAGAGGCTTGTGTCTGCTGTACCAATCTGTGACTCCACGGTGTATGCTACGGAGCCAGTGTAGGCCCTAACCTGTTTTCCGCGCCTACATCATACAGCGTAACGGCTCACCTGAACTTTGCCTGGGCGCCTTAGCTAAGACGAGCCAAAGTTCTCGTGAGAGACATGGACAGGTGGGCATCAGAGTGGCCCCGAAAGAGGCAACCCCTTCCTTTGTCTGTCTTGCACCACTGAAACAGGGTGTGGGCTCATCACAGTCAAAACCCACTGTCTTAGACTGCATGCTTAAGAATTTTAAAAATGGCTTTTCTGGAGATTATGGCATCAGGATGAACCCTGGCATCCTCTGTACCCTATGCAAATTAGAATGGCCCGCTTTTGGTGTTGACTGGCCCTTGGAAGGGACCCTGGAAGTAGCCAGGGTCCGCGCAGTGTGGCTTGTAGTCACAGGACACCTGGCCACCCCAATCAGTTTCCCTATATTGACTCTTGGCTAGAAATATCCCAGACTCTGTCCCCTTGGGTTTGATTTTGCATCGGAAAAAAGGGACAGAGCAGGGTCTTAGTTGCACAAGGAACAGGACTCCAGAAACTGGTCATTCATCAAGGACCCTTGGAAGAGGACCTACCACACCCACCATATGCTCTGGCCGCTTTAGCTCCCACTCCTAGCCTGGGAGCACAGGTGGATCTCCCAGAGACACCCCCATCTTTGGTCCCTTTGGGACCATTGACCCCCTCTGGTGAGAGCCCCGGAACCCCAATGACAAGGAAGCTCCCATCAGCACAACCCGCATTACAGATGCCCCTCCATGAGATGGAAGGTCCAGCCCAGATCAGCGGGAATGGAATTATCCAACCCTGAAAGCCTGTTTTATATTACCAGCCCTTCACAACTACAGACCTCTTGAACTGGAAGCACCACACCCCTTCCTACTCGGAAAAGCCCCAGGCCCTTATTGATCTCATGGAATCTATTTTCCAAACTCATCGTCCTACTTGGGATGACTACCGCCAACTCCTCCTGACTTTGTTTAATACGGAAGAGAGACGGCAGATTCTGACAAATGCCCAAAGGTGGCTGCAGGAGCAGGCCCCGACTGGCGTCTTAAACCTGGAAGATTGGGCATGAGAGACGGCACCAGAGGTCCAACCAAACTGGGACTTCAACACTAATCAGGGACTGACTACACTCCAGCAATATTGGGAAGCGTTCCTTCGAGGGGTCCAAGAAGGGCCAAAACGACCTACAAACATGACAAAGATGACTTCAGTCACTCAAAAGTTGGACGAATCTCTGGGAGATTTCTATGAGCCACTTTGCGAGGCCTTCAGAATCTACACCCTTTTTGACCCAGAAGCTCTGGAGAACCAGAGGGTGGTGAATGCCACCTTTGTTGCTCAGGCAGCATCAGACATTAAAAGAAAACTCCAAAAATTAGAAGGGTTTGCAGGAATGAACATCTCCCAACTCCTTGAAATCGCGAATAAAGTGTTTGTCAATCGAGACGAAATCGCTGAACGAGAGGCCAGGGAGCGAATGAAACATCAAGCCTCCCTGCTGACAGCAGTCATGGGAAATCTCGTCCCCACCGGATGAGGAGGAGTACCTCAAAAAGCGGGGACAAGTACCAGGAAGATGCCCCTGGCTAGAGACCAATGTGCTTATTGCAAAGAAAGTGGACACTGGAAAAATGAGTGCCCCCAAAAGAATCGGGCACATGAAGGGGGCAACACCAAAGGGAAATACTGACCTGAGCCCCAGGACCATCTGATTGGCCTAGCGGGACTCAGCCCTGAACAGGGGCTACTGGGCTCACTGGAACTTGGCCCCCACGAGCCCATGGTCAAACTACAAGTCTGGGGCCAGTCAATGACTTTCATGGTGGACACTGGTGCTGAATATTCTGTGGTCACAACCCCCACCGCCCCCTGTTTAGCAGAAAAACTGCTAATATCATAGGAGCGACTGGGGACCAGTCGAGCCAACGGCCTTTTGTCCAGTCAAGAACTTGCCAGCTTGGTGGCCACAAAATGACTCATGAATTTCTATGCCTACCTGAAAGCCTAGTTCCCCTACTTGGTAGGGACCTCTTAACCAAACTGGGAGCCCAGATTACCTTCAAGCCTGAGGGGCCAGCAAGCTTAAGCCTCGGGACCAGCCTCACTGTCCTCATCACCATACCCCAAAGTGAGGAATGGAGACTTCATGAAGAAGAAAATTCAAGCCAGAATCCAGAAAAACTGCTGGAACTTTTTCCCCAGGTTTGGGCAGACAGAAACACACCAGGAATGGCACCGAACCATGCACCAATCATCATTGACCTGAAGCTTGGAGCAGTCCCGGTCTGGCAAAGGCAGTATCCGATCCCCCACGAAGCACAACTGGGCATGGTTGAACACATAGACTGGCTGAGGAAAGAGGGAATCCTGATCGAGTGCCAGTTACCCTGGAACACCCCATTATTACCAGTAAAGAAGCCAATGGGACAGGATATTGAACAGTCCAGGATTTATGAGCAATCAACAATGCCACTCTCACCTTACATCAGGTTGTTCCCACCCGTACACTTTGCTGGGACAGCTGCCACCTGAAGCCGCCTAGTTCACTTGCTTAGTTAGACCTGAAAGACGCCTTCTTCTGCCTGTGGCTGGCCCCCCTGAGCCAGCCTCTCTTTTCCTTTGAGTGGGAAGATCCCAGAACCTGACAGAAAACTCAACTAACCTGGACCAAGCTCCTGCAAGGCTTCAAAAACTCCCCTACTGCGGGCGGATGTGGCTCAAATGGTTGGGCATCCGTCTGCCATATGGAGGGACCTGGGTTCGATCCCCGGGACCTCCCGGTAAAATAACAAATATATATAGAGAATGTGCATGGGTTGCCAGGCTCTGTGTGCCGGTGAGCTGCCAGGCTCCGGGAGCCATGCAGCAAGATGATGATGTAACATGAGAGAGACAAGATGAGAGGCTCCGAAAGCTCTGAAAACCAGGAACCGAGGTGGCGCAGGTGGCAGAATACCTCTCTCCTACATCGGAGGTCTCCAGGATCAAATCCTGGTGAAGACTGGAGGAGGAGGATGAGAAGAGATGGGAGGAAACAGACACAGAGAATTGCCCAGCGAATGGACACAAAACAGCAAAATGGGGAAGCGGGGGTTTAAAATGGATAAAGTAAATAAATAAAACCTTTAAAAAAAAATCAAAACAAACAAACAAACAAACAAAAAAACTCCCCTACTGTTTTTGGGGAAGCTTGGGCAGCAGATCTAGCCACATACCCCCAGGAGGACTGCAGGTGTGCCCTCTTGCAATATGTAGATGACCTCCTTCTTGCCAGTGAGACAGAGGAAGACTGCTGGGGAGAGACCCAGCCTTTCCTACAACTTCTAACACAAACCGGGTACAAAGCATCTTGGAGCAAAGTCCAAATCTGTAAACAGCAAGTCAAGTACCTGGGGTTCAACATCACACAAGGGCACTGGATGCTCAGACCAGAATGGAAAAAGGTAACCTGCACCATCCCTACCCTCACCACAAAAAGAAAACATCATGAGTTCCTCAGGGCTGCAGGGTTCTGTGGCATCTGGATTCCTGGGTTTGCAGCCATGGCCAAGTCCCTTTATGAAGTTCTGACGGGCCCAGAAAAAGAGTCCCTTCTCTGGGTAGAAGCTCAACAGAGGGCTTTTCATGTTGTTTTTTTTTTTTTTTTTTTTTAACCGGGAGGTACCGGGGATCAAACCCTGGTCTCTCCATATGGTAGACAGACGCCGAACCTTTGAGCCACGTCCGTTTCCCAACAGAGGGCCTTTCAAAGCATCAAAAAACAACTTGGCCGAGCCCCTGCCTTGGGGCTCCAGGATGTAAGTTGCAGCTTCAAGCTTTTCGTGAATGAGAAGAACAAATTAGCTCTGGGTGTCCTCATACAAACAGTCAGCCCCTGGCAGAGGCCCATCACTTACCTCTCCAAGCAGTTGGACCTTGTGGCTGCAGGGTGCCTGCCCCGCCTGAAAGCCCTGATGGCAACCGTAATCCTCATCAAAGAAGCCAACAAATTAACCCTCGGACAGGCTATTCGTGTCATGATGCTACACACAGTCACTGCCCTAATGAACTCACATGGGCACCGGTGGATATCTAACCCGGGGCTCACACATTACCAAGGTTTACTCTGTAAAAACTCCAGAGTGACAAGAGAAACAGTGCACAGCCTAAACCCCGCCACTATCCTGCCAGACAAAGAGGGAGTCACTGAACATGACTGTGTTGAAGTGACCGAGGAAATTTACGCCAGTCGCCCCGACCTCCAAGACAAACCACTTCCTTCCCCGGACCAGACGCTATTTACAGATGGAAACAGTCTTGTTAGAAACGGGGAAAAGCTTGCTGGGTATGCAGTCACCACTGCCGAACAGGTAGTAGAAGCAGCATCTCTACCCCAGGGATGATCAGCACAACGGGCAGAACTTTGGGCACTGGTATGAGCCCTGCAGTTAGCTGCCAGGCAGGCAGTAAATATTTACACTGACTCTAAATACGCATTTGCTACCGTTCACATCCACAGAGTGATTTATAAAGAAAGAGGCTTCCTGACTGCAGGGGGGAAGGAAATTAAAAACAAAGAAGAAATCCTTCAACTATTAGAAGCTATCTGGAAACCAGACAAAGTTGCCATCATCCACTGCCAGGGACATTAAAAAGAGATAGATATAGTCACACAAGGAAATAGGCTAGCCGACGAAGCAGCTCGGCAAGCAGCTGAAGGAGCCCATGGAATACGAGACCTGGAATCAACATCACAGCTGTCCCTCTTAGGACAAGAAACTAATCAACTAAACTATACCTGGGAAGAACAGGAATGGGCCAAGAAAGAAGGGGGAAGCCAGACCCCCAAAGGAACTTGGCTGCTCCCAGATAACTGGATTTTCATCCCGAAAGGAGCCGCTCATGCCCTCATCCAGCAATACCACAAACTCACCCTCCTAGGGAAAACAGCTCTAGAAGCCTTACTTGGAAGATACTACTACATAGCCTGACTGGCCTCCCTCTGTGCCTCCATCAGCAGCCAGTGCCAAGTTTGTGCCAAAATAACCCTCTACAAGGCCCCCGCGCCCCCGCCGGCATCCAGCACACGGGAACAGCCCCTTTTGAAGGTCTTACAGTAGATTTCACAGAAGTAAAACCAAGTCAGGGGTACAAATATCCATTAGTGATGATATGCACCTTTTCAGCCTGGGTCAAAGCTTTCCCTGCTCGCACCAGAAAGGCAAGAGAAGTGACTAAGGCTTTACTCAGAGAAATCATTTCCAGACACGGGCTGCCTCTGTCCATTGGGAGCAACAATGGCCCAGCCTTTGTGGCTGCCGTAGTATAAGAACTGGCAAAAATGTTAGGGATTAAGTGGAAACTTCATACCACTTATAGGCCTCAGAGTTCAGGGAAAGTTGAACGCATGAATCGAACCCTCAAAGTCACCCTAGCCAAATTGTGCCAAGAAACTAGCCTTCCCTGGGTAGACTTACTTCCCTTAGCCTTCCTCTGAGTTAGTGTACCCCAGGGCCCATGGGCTAGTCACCCTTTGAAATTCTATTTGGATGGTCACCCCCAATTATTCAGGCCTTCAGAAGAAATCTCAAGCTCCTGGGAGAGGCTGGCCAAGATTCCATTCTCCAGCAGCTGGGGAAAACTCCAGCCAAAATACATAAAACTGTCTTGTCCTGGAATCTCATCCCCATGGGACACCCGGTGCACCCCCACCAGCCAGGGGACCTAGTCTGGGTCAAAGACTGGAAAAAAGGACCCCTTCAGCCTACCTGGACAGGTCCACATACTGTGATCCTTGTAACTCCCACTGCTCTTAAAGTTGCAGGCATCATCCCTTGGATCCACCACTCCAGGATCAAGAAAGCACACCCCAACAAAGAAGTGGAACAGCTAGACAGCCTAACCCGTACCTGGCCACCCCTTAAGAGTTCGAGTCGGCCAGAATCATCAAACACCATCCTCATCTACCACCCGCTGAATGATCCCTGCTCCTGGTGGTTTCTGTTCCTGATTGGACCATTTGCCCTAGTGCTCAGAACTGGACTGGCTGCTGTAGCCCCTGCAGACGGGACAATAGTAAATAGAGCATTACTCACAGTGACACACCTGTGCTTTGAAGGATGTTTCTGTGCCTTAGGTTGTTTTTCCTACTCTCCCTCAGGGCTGATGCCAGGTCTCAGCCTGCTCCAGTTGTTACAAATCTGCCCCCCTCTCAGCAGCAAATAGGTTAAAACAGCTCTCAGGAAAATACCAATGCCCCTTTTCCTTTATCTACTGTACCTATATGCTGGCAGAATGTTATAGGTTATCTGAAGCCTCAGTTTGTGAAGAAAGGGGACAAAATTTCTGGATAGCCAGACTGAAATTTGGGGGTAGCTGCAGAGCTTACGGCACACCAGGGGAGGTCAGTTGTTGGACTTATTATGCACATGCAGGCATGTCTGATGGGGGCGGGGTGCAAGATATAGCGCAGAAAGAAAGCTTAAAACAAGTCCGAACCAGCCTCGCCTGACTAGCCGAGGGCCCCAAGTATAAGTGAGCAAATTTAACGGGACTTTATCAGCTCATTCAGTTCACAGCCCCTGTTCAACAACAGGTGAGGAGGCAGTTGATTAACACCACCCATGCTCTCCTCCACAGTATCAACCCTGGGACCAACTACTGTTGGTTGTGCCTGTCCCTGGGAAAGAGAACCTACTCGGGCACCCCGGCCCCTTCTGACTGGAACTTAAATCAAAACCTGATGGAAACCAGTAATTGTACTGCCCCTATTTGCCCTATAGCCCTTGACGTCCATCTAAACGTTGCAGAGTAATCTAACCTGTCTTAGAGACAGCCCCGCACCAAGGTCAAAGCCCAGTGAAGACATCCCTGAGACTTTGTGCACTTCCTACCGAACGTTGTTAACCAATCAGAATCAATGCACCCCCCGGGGACTGTTTTACTATGTGGAAGTACTGCATATAGGTGCTTAGAGGCCAACTGGGCAGGAAGTTGCGTTCTGGTGTTTTTAACACCTGAAATATCAATCTACAACGAAACAGAACAGGAGTTGGCACTAAGCCCCCATCAGAAAAGGGCCAAAAGGGCCTCACTCACCTCCATCCTCATAGGGGCAGGAGTGGCCGTGGGGCTAGGAAAAAGGCTGGAAGGTCTGGGCTCCTCTGTTGGGTTCTATCATATGCTTTCCTGAGAACTAAATGAAGACATAGAGCAAATGGCAGATTCTTTGGTTTCCCTCCAAAACCAGATTAACTCACTAGCCAGAGTAGCCCTACAAAATAGAAAAGCCTTGGACTTGCTAACTGCCGAAAAGGGGAGGAGCATGTATTTTCCTAGGGGAAGAGTGCTGCTACTATGTTAACCAGTCAGGGATAGTCACTACCAAAGTGAAAGAATTTAGGAATCGAATCCAAAAGAGAAGGGATCACTGAAACGAATTCTGGGGTCAGAACCTCGGACAGTGGACCTCTTGGCTCTGCCTCTGGCTGGACCCTTGATTATCTTATTCATAGTGGCCACCTTCGGCCCGTGCATAATAAATGCACTCATTAGGTTCATTGAAAGAACCGTAACTCGCAAAACTACTACCAAAATTCTAGCCTTAAGAAAGTATAGGCTACTAAGTATAGATGATGCCCTATGGGATTTATAAGGGCACCGAAGAGGGGAGAATGATGAAGAAGATACTGCAGCCCGAATCCCCCCACCCCCTTAACTGACACCCACAGCTTCAGAAAGATAAACGGCTCCTCTCCCCTTTTCCCTGAAACTCACAGCTTCAGGAGGATAAACGGCTTCTCACTCCTTTTTTCCTGAAACCCAGAGCCTCAAAAAGATAAACGGCTCCCTGGCTCCTCTTCTCCTCATCCGCCCAAGGTCCTCTGCTTTAGGGAGAAAAGCTAAACTTGCTTTTTTTGCTTTTGTAAACCCTGCCTGCCCGCTTGCTTAAGGAATTTGCCTGCTTGCCCAGCAACCCACTAGCCAATGAACAAGAACCTATGTAACCCCATGAAAGGTGATATTGGGGGCTCAAAATTTGGAAACTAAACTCTCATCTGGTCCCGCGTGTAATAAAACTTTGTTCCTCTGCTTCTCCGAGTGCCGTCTGGGCTTTCTGTTCATGTAAGTCTTGTTTCCGCTGCAACAGCTATAGAGAAATGTTGCTTCCTGTGACGTGACAACTAAATATCTCTCTCCTGTTAAAATGACTCTTTCAGCAAGTTGGAGAGATGAGGAATAGTTTTAATCTCATGACCAAGTTAGAGGGAAGATATTGGTCACATCATACACGTGCTCCATTTTTTAAAACATGATGAATCTTTGGGCAACTGTTCTCTTGTAACTACTTCACAGTTTCTAAAAGCAGTTATTGTCCAAAGCTGCAAGAATTTGCCTTGTCAGATGAGCATGTGAATGAATGGAGGGAGGAAAAATAAATAAATAAATAAATAAAATTTTAAAAAGATGAGGTCAAATAGGGAAGGAGCTGGATAAGAAAAAAAAAAGTAATATAAAATTTATTTCAGCTATAATGCAAGTTATTCTGATTTAAGGTACATCATATGGCATAATTCAGATACCATTCCTGAGATATTCTGTTGTACTTATCCCTGTCTGTTTTATAGATCCATGCTATCTCTGGCATGAAGGGGCCATTTGGTTTCCAATCACATAGCAGAGAACAGATGGATAAAATAACTTTAGAAATATTTAAGCAGGAGACTGCTGAGATCTTAGAATATCGAGACAAATGTTACTGCTACTGTTACTGTTTGGATTATAAATTCTTATTATAAATGCATCCTTAGGTGGTTTGAATGGGTAGTCCATAGGAAAATGAATTACCAAAAAAAAAAGACACCGCCTTCATATGGACAGTCTTTAGATCCCATAATTGTGGCTTGCCAGTGGAACATATCACCCCCTACTGGGCCTGCAGAACATTGTGCTCGGGGGTCACGGGCCAAATCACTAAATTCCTTATTAATCCGTCTCAGCCCCATAGTCTGTGCTTTCCATCTGGTTCCGCAGTATCTGCTGTGCAATCAAAGGTCTAGCCAAAACTTTTAATTATCAGGGCAGCGGGAAGGATTTTATCTTCCTCTCACACCATTTGGACTGATACAGGGGTTTCTTCACCACTGCAAATCAGTCCGCAAAGCTGCCCTCGCGAGCACAGGACGAATCTAAAGGTAAAGGGGGACGGTTTACTCTCCAGGTCCAAGGCCGACTTTATCTGTGTCACCACCTATTCTTTCTCCTTTTCCAAATAGCACATTTTTAGACCATAATGATTCTTATGTGAAGAAATCTTTCTGATGATTCTCAAAAAAATAAACCTTGTGTATAAACATCTTCTTTAATTAAAACTCTTAAATTGTCACTTAAATATTTATTCATTATTCCTTCACCCCTGATGACAATAATTTCAGATATGTCTATGTTATATCTATTTCAATCTCTATCTCCTCTTTCTCTTTAACTTTATATTATTATACCTACATCTATATCTACATCTATCATTCTATCAATCTACATCAGGAAATACGTATAAAATATCTATTTCCATTGCACTATCCAGTATTTATGACTTACTGAATACTCAGAACAATAACTGAATCTGAGAATATTCAATTATTTAGTGGTTTGGGGTTGCTTGTGAGCCCATTTCAAAATAAAATTGAATTAAGAAAGAGAATTACTAGTTTAGTTTATTTATATACTGTTTTTTGAAGTCTAGACTTTGGTTCAATTTTATTCTGCTTATTTTATTCTGCTAAACAAGCTACTGGAGAGCAGAGTATTGACTAGAGAAAGCCATTTATAATCACTACAATAAAAAAGATAAAGTAAGCAACACATTTTAAAAATGAAAAAAAAATTCACTCAAAGCTAGTGTATTTATGAAAACTCAATGTTTGTAAATTAATATTTAAAATTAAAGTCCCTCCTTAAAACACAAACTGTATAGGAAATAAACTTTGACTTTTGACCAGAAAAAAAAAATCACCGGGAATGACAGAACATTTAGTGAATATCAGGATAAAAGGCAGAGATTGACCTCAACACTGCCAAACCTTTCCCTTTATTTCATCTTTAGCCTTTCACTGATAAGTTCTTTCTCCCTCTTCTTTGGCTTATTTTCCTCCACTTATCCATCTATGTTTCTAATATTCTTATTTCTCTCACTCTTTCTTGTTTTCTTTTCATCAACCTAAATTTCTCTTTCTACTTGTACTACCCTCTAGATCCCCTACTCTCCCCTCTTCTCCAGTATTCCACAGGAAATCAATTTTACTTTTCTTTGTAGGCAGTGGACAAATACTGTTTTTCACATATTGTAGAATAAGCACCATGGAAGGCTCTATCATTCTCCTCATTGCACTACCTGTTTCCCATTTACTTCTTATTTTTCTATGGCCTCAACTTTATCACAAAATGAAAATGGACATTGCTCTCACTAAAGGCATTATTAATCTCTTAATATCCACATATAGTGATTTCTGCTCACTTCTCATCCTAATACGGCATTTATTTTGGCATTTGACAATGAACTTCACTTTATTCTTTTCAAGTATCTTTCTTCTCTTATTCTAAAATACTTTGTCTTTACAGATTCCCCCTGTTTTGCTCACTACTCTCCTCAGTACACTTTTCTGGTCTTCCCTTTGCTCTTTTCTGTGCCAGCCAGTGTTCTTGGTTTCTAGTGACAGAAACTAGCTTTGGTGATTTAAGCAGTAAATGTGTGTTTGAATGGAAAGTGATATAAGATAAAATTACTAGGAAGGTTGGAGGAATCAGCTGGGAAAATTTGTGGAAACAGAGGAAAGCAAGTCATCTAGTTAACAGTGAAAATCATGCCCTAGATGGGCTTAGTGAGGGCTGCAGTCACAGATGCTGGACTTCAGATGGCACAGCTGATAGTGCCAAAACCACTGGTTTGGATGCAGGATACATTTTTTGGAGTCTTACAGTGGTGCCCTGGCTGCTTTTGCTACCACAATTCTCCTATGCACTCTACTTTTGACTCTGTCTTTCCACATTCCAAATCCGGGGTGAGTGGGTTTGACTGGCCAAACCAAGGTCAATTCCCTTCAATCCAGAGGGAAATGTGATGGGAAAGTTAGTTTCTGACTTTGGGCTTTAAGAGAAGATGGTAGTTTCTGATCCCTACCAAGACTCATGTGAAGGGATAGGGGATAAGATCTTGGTTATCTCATAAATAACATATATCCACTACCCTTTTTAATGCCATTTCATCCAAATTCTTTCCTTGATCTTTTCTTGTCTTTACACTTCTCATGGATCCAAAACCATTCATTAAACTACCCCCAGTGTCTCCAAGGCATTATTTCTATTCTTCTCTAGTAGACCCATATTACTAAAACATCTTACCTGGTTATTTGGAGGACATTTCTCTGCCTAAATATACCAATACATCTAAGCTCCCAATTTCAATTATTGATGACCATTATCCCATCAACAATCAAATCCTCCCTCCTTCCCTGAATATCTGCTTCTCATCTAATATGTCACTCTGTTCTAGCTACTCTACATTCTGAATTTTTAAAATTTACCTATCTTCCTTATCACTCCCAATGTCATATCACACACACTAGATAATTCACATGTATTTCAGTTCCCTGGGAGGGATTAAACATTAAATGCCTATACCTGGATATCAATTTTTAACCTAATATATCAATTTCTAAAGTAATATCTCACAATCTCTATTTAGCACAATAACCTACAATAGGCAATTCTGAAGTATAATCTCTTTTGGCAATCTATGGCCAATATTAAGAGTGTCCAGAAAATCATGGCTGGCTGGAGTTTCCCCTCCCTGTACCTTATTTTATACACTAATAAAAAATTAAATTACAATATCTTACAATGCCACTTCCTGTCTAAAATTGTTCAGTATGTGTCTGTTGAGTCAGGGTTAAAGTTCAAGATCCTTTCCTTGGCATTCACGTCATTTTATAATCCAAGTATTTAGAAAATCTTTTCCCTTGACCTTGTATCCATGTCATACCCACATGGTATTTCCTCCCTACACTTATTAGTGTCCCTATGCTCTTAGCATATACTTCAAATGCCTTTTGTTTTTTCTAAATCTGTTAATTACTACACATTTTTTGAACTGCAATAATTACATTCATTTCCATTTCTTCAATTTCCCAAAATAGGTACTAACAATAATTGTAGTAATAAATAAAATTAAATTGTCTTACTGAAAACAGGATGGTTTTATTTCAATTCTCCTCCTCTAATTGTCATCTTACAAATAATTGGTGAATATTCTTTTTACAATTATTCCGTCTTATTTCAGGGGACACCCGTTGAGGTCATGGAAAAGGAAAATGCATCATTGCCAATAGAATTTATTCTCACAGGATTTACAGATCGACTAGAGTGGAAAATCTCCCTATTCCTGCTCTTCTTGGTGATATATCTCATCACCATGATGGGGAATCTAGGACTGATTTCTGTTATCTGGAATGACCCTTGACTTCACACCCCCATGTACATGTTCCTAGGGTGTTTGGCAGTTGTAGATGCTTGGCTATCATCCACAGTGACCCCAAAGATGCTAGTCAGCCTCTTAGCCATTAATAAAAAATATCTCAATCTGAATGCATAATACAGTTTGTTTGTTTTTTTCCTCTGCAATCAGTTCAACCACAGAATGTTTTCTCCTGTAACCAATGGCATATGATTGCTATTTAGCTATATGCAACCCTTTACTTTATCCAGTTATTATGATGAGTAGACTATGCATCCAGCTGTCAGTCTGTTTATTTTTAAGTGACATTCTTCATGCATTAGTTCATCCAGGCTTTTTATTCAGATTAAAGTTCTGTAAGTCTAACATAATACATCACTTCTTCTGTGACATCATACCTTTGCTTAAGATTTTCTGTACTGATGCATCTATAAATTTTCTAATGGTTTTATTTTCTCTGGGTCAATTCAGGTATTCACCATTTTGACTATTCTTGTCTCTTATACCTTCATTCTCTTTACAATCTTAAAACATAAGTCTGTAAAAGGCATCAGGAAAGACTTCTCCACCTGTGGATCCCATTTCTTTTCTGTCCATACTACGGCTCTCTTCTTTTCATGTATGTGCACCCTCGATCACCTCGAGCAGATGATCAAGATATGATGGATTCTCTGTTTTATACTGTCACAATTCCTTTTTTAAATCCAAATATCTACAGACTTAGAAATAAGAAAGTTATAGATTCTCTGGCTAAAATGTTAAAAGTGAAATGTTAAAATGAAGTTCTTATATTAATTTGTTGTCTTTTATCAAAAAGTCATAAAATTGTGCAGTTATATATGGCCATGATTTGATTAATATATAAAGTTTTCTGAAATCATAATTTTTCTTGTATTTTTAAAAACTTGTTACTTGGCTATTCCCATTTTAACCAGTTAAAACTTCCTTACACATTCTATGGGCTAGCATTACGTTTGTAACAAAGCCAGATAGACACTTCACAGGGAAATAAAAGTACAATTTACATATGAATATAGATGTAAAAGTCCTTAACAAGATACTAACAAATTGCATCCAACAGCATATTAAATTGATTATACGCCATGCTCCATTGTTCTAAGGACTTGAGCTCTTAATACTTAATAAGCTTCTAAAATATTTATGCATATTATTCTAAAACATACAATGAATTTTAATCCTGTGATATATGTCAGTTAAAGAAGACAGCAAATGTATACTTTTTAAATGCTTATATGTTCTTCGATGTGGCTTTGTATATGTAATAAGTGCTAAGATGTGTAGTTCCTCTGAAATGGACTTTAGTAGGATGACTTTGTTTATTTAAATGCTGTAAATCCAGTAGACTCACATCATATTTGATTCTATAGTAGCAAGTTTGTTTTTGAGTGATCACAAGTATGACCCAGCAATTCTGCTAGACATCCAAAGGTCATTCATTCTTATTCATTGGAAAATTGTGGATTTACCTTCTTGTAGGGATTCACTTCAAATACCAGACAGAGAACTAAGCAGAAATGGAATCACCTGAAAATAAAAATGTTAAATGAGTTAAGACAATGAAGGCAGGACCAACCTGCAACAATCTGCCATCAACTCAGTGTCCATATATAGAGAAAAGTAGAGATGTGAATTGCCTCTCACTTTAAACATACCTTTAAAATCTCTTTTCAAATTTATTCATGTGTGTTGAACCATATGAAAAACTTATATAAATTAAAAAGCTAATAGATTAGATAGAATTATTTGAATTAAGTTGAGAAAAAGAGTAGATCAAAAAAGATTAGTAGAGATTGTGGGAAGATGGCATCAGACTAGGCAGGCAGGGCTCAATTCTCTCACAAAAACAATAGAGAAAGAGCCAAAAGCTGTCTGAGTGATATGTTTTGGGGGTGAGCAGACCAGGACAGTGCTACATAACTCCCAAAAGGGTGAGGGACAGAGGGACAAAGAACCCGAAATAACAAATGTGAGTTACCAAACTCCCACAGCAGCCAGGAAGGGCTCCCATTTCCAACCCCCAAGACATTGCAATGGTCGAGACAGGCCATTATACATTTTGTCAAACCTATAATATTGTATGGTGCAAAGTATAAACTATAATGTAAACTATAGTCCATGGTTAGTAACAATGCTTCAATATGTGTTCATCATTTATAACAAATGTACCACATAAATGAAAGATGCTAATGGGAGAAAGCATGGGATGGAGAAAGGGTGGGATATATGGGAATCCTCTAATTTTTGATGAACCATTTATGTAATCTAAAGATTCTTTAAAACTAAAAAAATTACTGAAAAAAAAAAGAACCTACAGCTAACATTGTAATCAATGGTGGAAAACTGAAAGTTTTCCTGCTGAGATCAAGAAAAAGACAAGGATGTCCACTGTCAACATCGCTATTTAATATTGTGATAGAGGTTCTAGCTAGAGCACTTAGGTTAGATAAAGAAAGAAAAGGCACACAGATAGGAAAGTAAGAAATAAATATTTCAATATTCAATGATGATATGATCCTATATCTAGAATCTCCTGAATAATCCATAACAAAACTATAGGAACTAATAGATGATTTCAGCAAAGTGGTGGGATACAAGAGTGATAAACAAAATTCAATAGCCTTTCTATACACTACTGAAGTGCAATCTGAGGAGGAAATCAGAAAAATTCTGCTTATAATAGCAACTAAAACAATGAAATATTTAGTAATAAATTTAACCAAGCATAAAAGAGCTGTGTTCAGAAAACTACAAAAAAAAAAAAAAAAAAAAGTGTTAAAAGAAACTGCAGAAGACTTAAATAAATGAAAGGACATTCTGAGTTCATGGGTTGAAAGATTAAATATCATTAAGATGTCAACTCTATCCAAACTGATTTATAAATTCAATGCACTCCTGATAAAAATCTGAGCAGTCTTTTTTGCAGAATTGGAAAAACCAACTATCACATTTATTTGAAAGGCTAAGGGGTACCAAATATCCAGAAAGTTCTTTAAAAAGAAGAAAAAAAATTGGAGGAGTCTCACTTCCAGACTTAAAAGCATATTATATAGCTACAGTGTAAAAACAGAATTCTACTGGCTTAAGGACAGACACATTGACCAATGGAACTAAATTGAGATCTCAGAAATAGACCCTGACATCTACAGTCAAGTGATTATTGACAAGGCAGTTAAGCTCTCCCAGCTGGGCCAAAACAGTCTATTCAACTAATGGTGCTGGGAGAACAGGATATCCATACCCAAAAGAAAGAAAGAGGACCCCTGTGTCACATCTTATACAAAAATGAACTCAAAATGGAACAAGGACCCAAATATAAAAGCCACAGCATAAAACTCCTACAAGAAAATGTAGGAAAAACACCTTCAATACTAGGCACTAGTTTTTTTTTAATCTTACACCCAAATCACAAGGAACAAAAGAGGACAAAAGACAAATGGAACCTTCTCAAAATTCAACACTTTTGCACCTCAACTTACCTTATGAAAAAGGTGAAAAGGCAGCCAACTCAATGGGAAAAAATATTTGGCAATCACATATCTGATAGGGGTTTAATATCCATGATATATAAAGGGATCATACAACTTAACAATAAAAAGACAAACTACCCGATTAAAAACTGGGTACAAGACTTGATAAGACAATTGTCCAAAGAAAAAATACAAATGGGGAAGAAACACATGAAAAAAAAGGTTCAACATCACTAGCATTTAGGGAAATGCAAATAAAAACTACAATGAGATATCATTTTACACCGATTAGACTGGACTCTAGTAAGAAGCTGGAAAATGTTAAGTGTTGGAGAGGATGTAGAGACATAGGGACATTTATTCACTGTTAATGGCAATGTAGAATTGTACAGCCGTTGTGGTGGACTGTTTAGCAGTTCCTAAGGAATTTTAATATAGACTTGCCAAGTGACCTAGCAATAACATTACTAGGTATATGTCCAGAAGAACTGAGAGCAGAGACACAGACATCTGCACACCGATGTTCATAGCGGCATTGTTCATGATTTGCTAAAATTTAGAAACAACGCAGGTTTCTATCAACTGCTGAATGAATAAACAAATTGTGGTGTAAACACATGTTGGAATATTATGCAGTGGTAAGAAAAAATGAAGTCATGAAGCATGTGATAACATGGATGAACCTGGAGGACATTATGTTGAGTGAACCATGCCAAACACAAAAGGACAAATAATGTGTGATTGTGTTATTATGAACTAAATATATTGTGTAAACTCATGTATTTAATAATTAGAATATAAGTTACCTGAAAATAGAAGGAGGGTAGAGAATGGAAAGCTGAAGTTTAAACTATGCAGTAATGGTAAAAATGTTGTTTGTAAATATTTAGAAATGAAAAGAAATGTTGAAAGCACATCATAGTGTTTGTAACTAGCAGAGCTATTGTATGGGTATGGCAGTGGTCGAAAGGGAAATTATAAGGTCATGTAAATTACTAGAAGGAGAACTAAAATCTGTTACATGGGACTTTAAAAGATAGCAAAACGTCATGTAAAACACAAATATTGGTGATAATGCATGTATAATACAGTTTTTACAAAATATATATGCAAATAAACTAGCGAGAAGGAAAAATAATAGCAGCTATGTAGAGTAGATGCACAGAGAGATTGAGAGGTGATGAGTTTTGTTGTTTTTTGCTTCTTATTGTTATTAGAATAAATAAAGTGCTCTAAAAATGATTGAAGTGATGAATGCAAAAATATGTGATTATATCAAATACCATTGAGTATACACTTGGGATGGATTTATGCTTTTTAAATATATATCAATAAAATTGATTTGTTAAAAAAAAGATTAGGGGCAAAATAAAAATTTTCCCAGGATAAAAAATATAGTAAGATATATAAATCAATAACATTTAAATATTTTTGGAATATGTTTTTGAAAACCAAGGCATTTGGTTGCATATTACCAAAATTCAAATAATATTAAGTTGTTATGATGCCCCAGTGCCCAATGGATAATGATATAAAATAAATAAGACCTGTATGTTTTGTGACTGAAATCCCTTGAAAGTTAGCTTTCTTCACTCTCCATATTGTTTAAATATAATGAGTGATCTTCAGGTCTACGCTTTTCTTTTCCAATCTGAACATTAAAATCTCACACATGCCTGCTGTTACCCCTGAGGTTTCAACCCTCAAAACTATGAATCTCTGTTTTTTTACACAGTGCTAGATACTTGTCACATCCACCTCATACTGCTATACTTCCCAAACAGTGTTGCCAGATTATTATTCCTAAAGACAGCTCTGATTAAATCATTTCCCTCTTCAGTAACTTTTAATGTATTAAAATTGCTGAAAACTTTTATGAACAAATGGTACAAATAGATGATAGACCTGTATATATATATATATATATATACACACACACACACACACACACACATACACTTGCCTATATTTATTTTTTTTCATATTGTCCTGAAGTACAATCCCATCTTTTATATCTTCTAGAAATTGACCAAAATATCTAGTCAATTGATATGATAACATTCTCTTCTATAGTACAGACCTTCCTTTTTGTACACCATCTTTGTAATTTCAGTGCAATATTGGAAGAGGGGTAAATTAAATACCTGTGCAAATCCTGTATTTTGGACAAAAAAATTCAGTTGTTTCCTTTAAAAAGAAACTATGAAAATGCATACACATCATTTAGTGTATACATTGATGTAAATTTGCTAACATCTTGTTAAGTTCACCCAGCTTACTGAAACGCTGACGTGACTGCGAGTGCTATCACTGGTTTGGGAAGTAGGACAAAAGATGTGGAAATTGGTTGGCTAAGGTAGGGTGGTCTGGCTTAATAAGCCTTTATTTGGGATACTGTTTGGGACCCCCACTCAGGTCATGCCAAAAGCACCAACCCATCTATAGCCTGAAGAAGATGGTATGAATTCAAATAAGGTTGAGCAAGGCAGTAAGATAATTTGGGGGAGGTGGCACAATCTGTGGAGGCTCAGTAGGTAGAGTGTGAAATATTTAATATCAATAGAGGTTGTGCAGTGCTTGGTTCTTGTCCAGAGGGTTTTGTACCTCAGTGCCCTTGGGGGAAAATTGGGAGGTATCTTTGTGCTGTGAGGGAGCAAGTGCTTTTCATAGTGCCATCTGGCAACTGTGTTTATGTGTGTAAGAGGTCCAGTTTCAGTATCACAAATCAGGTCAATAAAGGATAATACTACTTAAAACAAAAAGCCACAAGCTATTGATACATTCAACATCATGGATGGATTCTAGCATTGTATTAAATAAAGAGAAAACAAATTTTTTGATGCCATTTTTATGAAACTACAGAAGGCAAAACTAGTGACCAGCTCCTGATTAGTGGTTGCCTAGAGTCATGGTTTGGAACATAGATTGACTGAAGAGAATGTATTGGGTGATAGAAGCATCCTAATCGTCCATTGTAAGAGTGGCACAATTACATTCTCTTTCAAAAACTTCTCAAATTATTCTCTTAAAATAGATGATTTTTTTCTGCATATAAATTACACCTCAATAAAGATGTATAAGTAATGTCCAGTGCTTTTAGTCCTTCAGTGAGCTGTCTTCTTTCTTTAATACCTTTCTACTAATTACTTTCATTATCAAAAATTTGCCATGCCTGTCAATCTTTCAAGTAATTGAATTTTTGTATTCATATGTGAACTCTTTAATAAGGATTAATTCCAAAGTAGGTATGTGGCTTAACACAGATTGATTTCTGAAAGTAATTTGTACCAAAGGCTTACTTTGTGTCTTTTTAGTATACACTCATGGGACAACCTTTCTCTATCAGATGACCCTCAAAGCACTTAACACAGCAAAATGTGTGTTTTAATGACCTCCTCTGACCTTTTCAAGTATGTAAAAATAATCCCCGATGCTCATATTTTTACTAAGAACCTGATTGCTGTCATATGATAATTTTATGGGTAAATTCTGAGGAACTACTAAATTGTCTTCCACAGTGATGGCAAAATTTTACATTTGCACCAACAATGATATTTTTCCAACACTTGATATTCTCTTTTTTAAATAGTAGCCCTTCTAATTAGTATGAAATAGAATCTCACTGAGGTTATGATTTGCATTTTCCTAATAGTGATGTTGACCATGTTTTCATGTGCTTTTTGGCCATTTTGTTTATCTTCTATGGACAAATGTCTAATAAGCTCTTCTGCCCATTTATTAAGTGTTTTTTCTTTTTGTTGTTGAGTTGTAAGATATTCTGGATAGCAAATCCTCATCAGATATGTGGCTGCCAATATTTTCTACTATTGATTATATTGTCTTTTACTTTCATCATAAAGCTCTTTGATGCATGAATGGTTTTTAGTTTTGATGAAGTCCCATTAATTAATTTTTCCTTTTTTGCTGATTCTTTGGGGATAAACCGAAAGAAACTGTTGTCTAACACAGGGTATTGAAGATATTTCCCTATGTTTTCTTTTAGGAGTTTTATAATTCTGGTTCTTATATTTGGATCTATGGTCTATTTTGTGTTGATTTTAGTATATGGTGTGAGGAAAGGGTCAACATTCATTCTTTTGTGCCTGGTCGTCCAGTTTTCCCAGCACCACTTGTTGAACAGATTATTCTTTCTTGATTGAGTGGAATGAAACCCTTATCAATTTCAGTTGCCCATAGGTATGAAAGTTGATTTTTGTTCTTTTTTTAAAAAGAAGTACAGGGTATTGAACCTGGGACCTCATACATGTGAAGCTGTGTTCAACCACTGAACATCTACTCTTGAGAGTTGATTTCTAAACATTTAATCCATGATTACAGAATTTCCTCCAATTTATTTAGGTCTTTTTTTATTTCTTTTGTTTCCTATTATCAATGTCTTATAATTTTCTGCATATAAGTCATTTACATTACTGGTAAATTATTAATATTAATAAATATTATTAATATTAATATTGATAAAATATTATATTTCATTCTTTTTGTTGCTATTAAAATTCATTTTTTAAAATTTATTCTTCAGATTGTTCACTACTATTATTGACATTTCTTTATTTTTCTTGCTATTTTAAATAGAATTTTAACAAAAGTAGTTTTCAGATGGTTCATTACTAGTATATAGAAACATTTACTGATTTTTGTATGTTGCTCTTATACCAGCCACTTTGCTGAATTTATTTAGTAGCTCTATGGGTTTTGTTGTGGATTTTCTCAGGATGTCTGATCATGTCACCTGCAAATTAAAAAAGTTGTACTTCATCCTTACAAATTCTGATGCCTTTTATTTCTTTCTATGGCTTAATTGCTCTAGCTAGATTTTCCAATTCAATGGTGAATATCAGTACTTACAGTGTTCATCGTTGTTTTGATACTGATTCAGAGGGAAAGATATTAATCTTTCACTATTAAGTAGGTTAATAGCTGTGGGTTTTTCATAGATGTCCTTCATCATGTTGAGGAAGTTTCCTTCTATTCCTGGCTTTTGAAGTGTTTTTATCAAGAAAGTGTGCTGGATTTTGTCAGATGCCTTTTCTGCATCACCTGTTATGATTATGTGTGATTTTCACCTTTGTTCTGGTAATTTGGTGTATTACATTTTGTGATTTCCTTATGTTGAAGCACGTTTGTATACCTGGGATGAATCCCACTTGATCATTGATCTATAATTATTTTGATTTGGTTTGCTACTCTTTTGTTGAGTATTTTTGCCTTTCTATTCAAAAGTGTTATTGATCTGTAGTTTCCTTTTTTTGTGGTGTCTTTATCTGACTTTAGTTTGATGGTGGTGTTGGTCTCATTGGATGACTTAGGGATTATTCGCATCTGTTAAAATTTTGAACAGGGGAGGTATTAATTCTACTTGGAATATTTGATAAAATTCAAATACAAAAGCAACTGATTATGGAATTTATTTATTGAGATTTTTTTTTACTAATGATTCAATCTCTTTACTAGTAATTATTTTGTTGAGATCTTTTATTTCTTCCTGAGTCAATGTAAGTAGTTTCTGTATTTCTAGGAATTGTCTGTTTCAACTAGCTTACACAGTTTGTTGGCATGCAGTTTTCATAGTATCTTATAGATCCTTTTTACTTCTGTAATACCAATATCAATGACCCCCTTTTCATTTCTTATGGTATTTATTTTTGTCTTCTCTTTTGTATTTCTGTCAGCCTAGCTAGCAGTTTGTTGATTTATTTGATCTTTTCAGAGAAACAGGTTTTGGTTTTGTTCATCCTCTAATGTTTTTTTTCCTCCATTGCATTAATCTCTGCTCTAACCTTTGTTATTTCCTTCATTCTGCATACTTTGTGTTTAATTTGTTTGTCTTTTTCTGTATCCTCTAGGTTTGACCTAAGGAATCTGATTTGAAATCTTTCTTCTTTTTTATGGTAAGCTTTTAGATCTATAAATTTCACTCTCAGCTGTGCTTTCTTTGTGTGTGTGTGTGTACTTTCTTTTCATCCTGTAAGATTTGGTATGTTGTGTTTTGATTTTCATTCACCTCAAGATAGTTCCAAATTTCCCTTGTGGTTTCTTTATTTACTCAGAGTCTGTTTAAGAGTATATCAATTAAGGGAGTCAGTGTAGCTCAGTAGTTGAGTGTCTACTTCCCTTGTACAAGGTCCCAGGTTCAGCCCCCTGTTACTCCTAAAAAAAGAATATATCAATCAATTTCCACATATTTATGAATATTCCATTCCCCCCCCCCACCGTTGTTTACTTCAAGCTACAATCTATTGTGGTTGGAGAAGATACATTGTATGAATTAAAGATTTTTTTAAATTTATTGAGACTTGATTTTTGACTTTCCACATTCTCTACCTGGGGAATGATCCATGTGCACTAAAGAAGAGTGTATATTCTGTTGCAGTTTGGTGAAGCGTTCTATATATGACTGTTAGGCCAAGCTGGTTGGATTATCATTAGTCTTCTATTTTCTTACTGAACTTCTGCATAAATGATCTATACATTATTGGAAATGGTGTGTTGATCTCTTCTGCTATTAATTTATAATCACATATTTCTCTCTTCAAATCTATCAATATTTGCTTCATGTATTTTCAGGTGCTGCTGTTAAGTGTTTACATTTTTGTAATTGTTAAATATTCTTAAATTAAACTCTTTTTAAATATATAGTGACTCTCCTTGTCCTTCTAACATTTTTTTGACTAAAATTTTATTTGATTTGATGTTAGTTTAGGTACCCCTGCTTTCATTTGGTTGCTATTTGCATAGTATTTTTTCCCACCCTTTCACTCTTAACCTTCTTATTAATTAAAATTTTAGATGAGTCTCTTGTAAATAGCATATTGTTGGGTCACACCTTTTTTTATCCATTTTGCTATTCTCTGTCTTTTGACTGGAGAGTTTCATCCATTTACATTTAAAGTAACTACTGGTAATGCAGGAATTTCTTTTGACATTTTTCTATTTTGTGTTTGTAAATCTAATACATTTTTTGACCATCAATTCTTCCATTAATGCTTACTTCCATATTTCTTTGGCTTTTTATGTTGTACCATTTTGAGACCCTCCCTATTATATCCAAAAAATCTTTAATGTATTTTTCTGGTTAACATTTGGTTAAAATTTAACACCCTAATTCTTAGAGATGGATTTTTAAAGGTCAGTTGTAGAAAATGAAGTCATAAGTGATATAATGCCAGACTATGGAGCATTTGGAATACCAAAATAAAAGACATACTTAGTTTGCAGTGTAATGAGGACCCCAAACAATTTTAAGGTACTGAAGTGTATAAGGAGCATATCCACACCAGAGAAAGGATGGTGATAGGAGAAAAATTAAAAAACTTAGGTTATTATTCATATGTGAAACTAAAGAATACAATATCCAGGGAAGCGGCTGTGGCTCAATCAGTGGGGCTCCCGTTTACCATGTGGGAGCAAGCCCGCCCGCACGCCGTGGTTGGCTGACCCAGCGAGCACAAGCAGCAGGGGGGGGGGGATAAATGAATAAATAAATAAATAAATCTTTAAAAAAAAAAAAGAATACAATATCCAAATTGTTTCAAACCATTTAACTATCAGTTTTGTTCAGATTCATCATAGAGAGTAAATGAAAGGAATGAGTTTCTCATTGATTCCACTACATGTTTGCCTCTTCAGAAATTCAACATTTTCTTTCAATCTCAATAAAACTTTTATGACTCCATTATCAGTATGAAATGTTTTTCTTCTTAAAATGGTTTTCAGGTGAACATTATGAAAGACAGAGTGAGAGTGAAACAGTGAGAGAGAGAGAGAGAGAGAGAGAGACAGAGAAAGCAATAGAGAAGGAGAGAGAGAGATATCACATGCGTAAAAAATCAATAAGTTAATGTGGAAAAAAATTTAATGATGGCCATTTGATTTAACCACAGTATCTTAAAAAAAAAAATACATGTTTAATTGTTCATTTTTACTTTACTTGTGTCTTAGAAACCATGTATTTTAGATTAGGAGTCTCTTCAGAAATACTATGATGCACATGCCAAAGAAGTCTTTTTAGAATTAATGAAAAACTAACATTTCCTTGAGCCTTACATAATTATTTTCAATGACCTAGTGATAGAGTATCCTAGATATTCATAATTTACTCCCAAGTGTTTATAGACCAATGTTTTCATTCTGAAATTTTCTAAAATCAAATAACATCAGGTGTCCAAACAAAAACTATAATATTTTTGTCAGTGAACTCAAAGTCTGAGGACTGATTTATAATTTATTTATGTTAAAACATTAATATACAGAAATATACACTTTTCTAAAATACTTTAGCAGCTTTCAGCATTTTAATATTTTACACACTTTGCTTTTCTCTAAATTAAAAACTTTATGGAAAGTCATGATGATCCATACACAATATTGTGGATAATTCTTATGTATTCAGAGTAGATCAGTATCATATTTTACCAGTGAAGGTACAGGTAAGACCATAAATGACTCAATAAAATAATTCTGGGATTAACTTTAAAAGTTACTTCTAAGGCTGGGGAATGTGGTATTGATGTAGGTAGACACTGATCAGCTCTTTCACAAAAAATGGCAGAGAAGGGGCAAAATCCTACTTGAGTGAGCTGTTTTGGGAATCCACAGCACAGGAGGCTGCAGGGCATCATTCTGGGGGGAACCGGACAAAGAGATAAAGAGCTCAAGGGAAAACCATGAGTTACTTACCCCTGTGGCTAGAAATGGCAGGTGGGTAAGCCCAATCCTCAAGACAAATAGCTTCTGTGAACCCCCTTGCTTTCACCAGCCAGCTGAGTGGGAAGGAGCATTCCCTGGGAGAAAGTGGGGTCTGGCAAAGGATGGAGAGTTGTTTCCTTTATGTGGGTTTGACCATCTGAACCTCTTTTGAATCTTGGCGAAGATACCAGCCAGAGCTGAGGTGGCCTCAGGGAGAGGGGAAGGGGATATCTGCTCTGACAGTTGTCACACCCAGCTGCCCTGGGAGAGAGGAGCTTGGTCAGGTTGGGGGCAGAGACAGGCACCTAACTAGCCTAGCCCCTGAAAACTGTTTAGAAGTCCAACCCACCTAAGGGAAACTGGGGCAGTAGGAGCCCAATTAGCTTTCAAAAGACTGTTTAGTCTATAGAGCTGTTGTAGTTCAGTGGGGGAATTCCTGCCTTCCCTGTAGAAGGTCACTGGTTCAAGTCCTGATACCTCCTAAGAGAAGGGATCCAGGGAGAAATAAGGCACACAACTAGCTCCTTATGATAGAGAATTTATAGACTGAGTTTCTACTGTTTTGTTTTATAATATTTTGGATTTTCTTCTTTCTTTTTCCTTTAATTTATTCACTAAAACTGGATACATCACCTGCGGAAGGCAGGCAGTAGTATGATTAATTGAGGAGCACCAGCAACCTGAGAAGGTCCCTACGGGTCTAAGAGGGAAAGCTGTTTTTCCTGTGTTGTTTCAGTATTGCTATTTTGTTTCTTGTTTGTTCTCTTCCCTTTCTTTGTTTCTTTTCTTTTTTTAACTTTATTTTTTCAACCTGCTTTATTTCTCTTCTTTCCTTCATTTATGTGGCTTCTGACTTCTGTTGCTTTTCTTCCATTCCACCACTTCTTGTTTGGTCTTAAGTTTTTGCTTTTTCTCTCTTTCTTTCTTTTTTTCTTTCTTTTTTTTCTTTCTTTCCTTCTATTCTCTTCTCAGTGTTGGGCCTTTTAATTCATTCTATTTCTTTTCTCTTTATTTTGTTTCTTGTTTTGTTTTTTTTCCCTACTCATCTGTCTGGCCTTATAATCCCTTCTATTTTTATCTCTCTTTCTCTGTTTTTTTTTTTTTTTTTTTCTGTTCCACCTCTTTTCATTCTTATTCCTTTGTATTTTTTTAATGATTTTTACTCATATTAATTAGTTCCCTTTTTTTTGTACAGTTCCTCTTCTACCTTTTTTGTATTATTATTATTATTATTCCTTTTCTCTCCTTATCTCTTTCCTTTTCTCTGGTCCTAATAATTTTTTTCAAGGGAACAGAGACAAGTGCAAGGACATAGAGTAAGAGAAACCAAGTATCAAAAATTAACCTTACCACACAAAAATAACCAACAACATAAAATCCCAGAGTAGAAAGAGAAACTAACCAATCAAATAAGCCCATAAAGATAAACAGATTACTAGACATCAACAAAAAATTAAAAACCATACTAAGAAACAAGAAGACATGGCCCAGTCAAATGGACACATTAAAACCAGGAGGAGATGCAGAGTGTAGAACAACTAATCAAAGATATCCGAATAAATATCATGAATCAACTTGATGAAGTTAAGGAGGAGATGGAAGATATTAAGATGACACACTGAAGAAATTGTGAACACACATAAAATGATAATGGACCTGTTGGCAATGAATGGCACAATGCAAGAAATCACAAATACACTGGAAGCACATAACAGCAGATTTGAAGAGGCAGAGGAAAAATCAGTTATGTGGAAGACAATACAGCTGAAATCACATAGTAGAACAGATAGACAAAAAGAAAGAAAAAAATCCAGTGTGGACTTAGGGATTTGATTGACAACACAAAATGCACAAACATGTGCATTATTGGCATCCCAGAAGGAGAAGAGAATGGAAAGGGGACAGGAGGATTATTGTACTAAATAATGGCTGAAAATTATCCAACTTTCCTGAGGGACATGGGAGTACATGTCCAGGAAGCACAGCACACACGAAACAGTATAAATCCTAAGAGTCCTAACCCAAACATATACTTGTTAAATTGTTCAATGCTCAAGACAAAGAGAGAATACTGAAAGCAGGAAGAGAAAAGGGATCCATCACATACAAGGCAAGCTCGAAAAGATTAAATGATGATTTCTCATCTGAAACCATGGAGGCAAGAAGGCAATGGTATGACATAGTTAAGATGCTAAAAGAAAAAACTTCCAGCCAAGAATTCTCTATCTAGCAAAGCTGGTATTCAAAAATTAGGGATGGTTCAAACTATTCACATATAAACAGAAATTAGAAGAGTTTGCCAATAAGAAACCTACCCCTGAAGAAATACTAAAGGGAGTTCTGGAGGTTGAAAGAAAAAATAAAAAACAGGAAAGAGAGAGTTGGAAGAGAGTGTAGGAATAACTAAAAAGATAAATAGAGAAATAAAAACAACATACAAGAAACATAAAGCTACAGAAAATATGACTAATGTAAGTAATCCCTTGACAGTAATAACATAGAATGTTAATCGATTAAATTCTCCAATCAAAAGACAGAGATTGGTAGAATGGATAAGGAAATAAGACCCATTTATATGCTGTCTACAAGAAACTCACTTTAGACCCAGGGACACAAGGAGGCTGAAATAATGATTTTACATGCAAATGATCAGAAAAGCACAGGAATAGCTAAACCAATATTGGACAAAGTAGACTTTTAATGCAGAACTATTGTAAGAGGCAAAGAAGGCCACAATATATTAATAAAAAGAGTAATCTATAAGAAGAAAGGGCAATCATAAACATTATGCACTTAACTAGGGTGACTCAAAGTACATGAACAAAACTTTTGAAAAACTAAGTGGAGAAATAGATGACTCTACAATAATAGTGAGAGGTTTTAATACACCATTATCACTCTTAGACAGAACATTTAGACAGAGGATCAATAAAAAAACAGAGACCTTGAATAAAACATTAGAATATTGGGACCTAATAGGCATATAAAGAACATTACACCCAAATACAGTAGAATATACATTCTTCTCTAGTGCACATGGACATTCTCCAGGATAGACCACATGCTCGGCCACAGAACAACACTCAATGAGTTCAGAAAGATTGAAATTATACAAAATAATTTCTTTGACCACAATGGATAGAGGATGGAAATCAGTAAACAGCAGACAAGCAGATTAAGCACAAAAATATGGAAGTTAAACGACACACTCTTAGACAATCAATGGGTCAAGGAGGAAATTGCAAAAGAAATCAGTAACTACCTTGAAATGAACCAAAATGACAACACAATGTATCAAAACCTATAGAATGCAGCAAAAGCAGTGATGAGAGGGAAATTCATAGCCTAAATGCCTACATCAAAAAAGAAGAAAGAGATAAAATCCAAGACCTAACTGCACACCTGGAAAAATTAGAAAAAGAACAACAAACTAACCCCAAAGCAAGTAGATAGAAGGAAATAACAAAGATTAGAACAGAGCTAAATGAAATTGAAAATAAGAAAGCACTAGAAAAAAATACACAAAACCAATAGCTGGTTCTTTGAGAAGATTAATAAACTTGCCAAATCCTTAGGTAGACTAACAAAGAAAAAAAGAGAGAAAATGCAAATACTTAAAATAAGAAATGAGGAAGATGATATCACCACTGAAATAAAGAGTATCATAAGAGGATACTTTAATCAATTGTATGCCAACAAGATGTATAATTTAGAGGAAATGGAGAAATTCCTAGAAAGACACAAGCAGCCTGCACTGATGAAAGAAGAAATTGATGAATTCAACCAACCAATCACAAGTAACGAGATACAATTACTCATGAAAAAACCTTCCAACTAAGAAAATCCCAGGACTAGACAGTTTCACAGGTGAATTCTACCAAACATTCCAGAACAAACTAACATCAATCCTGCTTAAAATCTTCCAAAAATAGAAGTGGAGAATACATTGCCTAACTTATTCTATGATGCCAACATCACCCTAATACCACAGCCAAACAAAGATGCCACAAGAAAAGAAAACTATAGACCAATCTCTCTAATGAACCTAGATGCATAAATCCTCAAGAAAATACTTGCAAATTGTATTCAGCAACATATCTAATGAATTATACACTGTGAAAAAGTGGGTTTCACCCCTGAAATGCAAGGGTGGTTCAGCATAAGAAAATCAATCAATATAATACACCACATAAACAGATTGAAAGAAAAAAAATCACATGATTATCTCTATAGATGAAGAAAAAGCATGCAACAAAATATAGCACACTTTCCTGATAAAAATACTCCAAGAGATATGAATAGAAGTAAACTTCCTCAATATGAAAATAGGTATATATGAAAAATCCACAGATAACATCATATTGAATGGTGAAATCCTAAAAGCTTCCCTCTAAAATCTGGAACAAAACAAGGGTACCCACTTTCATGACTCTTATTTAACATTGTGTTAGAAGTACTTGCTTAAGCACTTAGGCAAGAAAAATATATGAAAGGCATGCAAATTGGAAAGGGGGAAGTAAAAATTTCACTATTTTCAGGTGACATGATCCTATATATATAGAAAGCCCAAGAAATCTACAGCAAAGCTTCTAGAGCTTATAAATGAGGTTAGTAAAGTGGCAGGTTATAAGATCAATGTGCAAAAATTAAGCATTTCTGTACATCAACAATGAGCAATCTGTGGAGGAACTCAAGAAAAAAATCCCAATTACAATAGCAACTAAAAGAAACAAATACCTAGGAATAAATTTAAATAAAGATGTAAATAACTTGTATGCAGAAAACTATACAACACTGTTAAAGGAAATCAGAAAAGACCTAAATAAATCAAAGAATACTTCATGTTGATGGAAAAGAAGATTAAATATCACTAACATGTCTATCCTACCCAAACTGGTTTACAGATTTAATGCAATCCCAATACATTTACCACAGCATCTTTTACTGAATTGGAAAAGCTAACTATGAAATTTATTTGGAAGGGGAAAGGCCCTGAATAGCAAAAGACATATTGAAAAAGAAAAAAGAAATTGGGGAAATCACAATACCTGACTTTTAAACATACTACCGATCTACAGTGGTCAAAAACTACATGATATTGGCACAAGGATAGACATAGTAACTAATGGAATCGAATTGAGAATGGTGATATAGATCCTCACAAACACAGTCAACTAATATGCACAAGGCCACCATGCCCATTCAACTGGGAGAGAATGGCCTCTTCATAAATTGGTGTTTGGAGAACTGGATACCCATATCTAAAAGAATGAGAGAAGAACACCATCTTGCACCTTATACAAAAATGGACTCAAGATGTATCAAAGATCTAAATGTAAGAGCCAAGACCATAAAGATCTTGGAAGATAATTTAGGGAAACATCTATAAGATCATGTATTTGGAAATGGTTTCATGAACTTTACACTCAAAATACAAACAACAATAAGAAAAAATATATAAATGGGACTTCTTCAAAATTAAAATCTTTTGCACCTCAAAGGAGTTTGTCAAGAAAGTAAAAAGGCAACCTTCTCAATGGGACAAAATATTTGGTAATCATATATCTGACAGGAGATTAATATGCAGCATATATAATGAAATCCTACACCTAAAAATAAAAAGACAAACAACCCATTTAAAAAATGGGCAAGTGATTTGAATAGACACTTCTCCAAAGAAAGAAATACAAATGGCTATAAAGCACAAGGAAATATGCTCAATAGCACTAGCTATTAGGCAAATGCAATACAAAACTACAATGAGATATCCTTTTCCACTCATTAGACTGGTGGGTATTAAAAAGTAAAACAACAACAGGTGACTACAAGGATTGGAGAGGATATGGAGGAATAGGAAACTTATCCACTGCTGGTGGGAATGTAGAATGGTGCAGCCATTGTGGAGGACAGTATGGCAGTTCCTCAGGAAGCCTACTCTAGAACTGCCATATGATCCAGCAATCCCACTGCTGGGTATATATCCAGAAGAATTGAAAACATGGACATGAACAGATATATGCACAACAATGTTCATAGCAGCATTATTCATTATTGCCAAAAGTTGGAAAGAACCCAAATGTCCATCAACAGATGCATGGATGATAAACAAATTGTGGTATATATACACAATGTAATATTACTCAGCTGTAAGAAGGAATTCAATTTTAACACACAGAATGATATGGATGAATTTTGAAGACCTTATTTTGAATGAAGCAAGCCAGTCACTAAAGCACAAATATTACATGACCTCACTGATATGAATTAAGCAAATTAAGCAAACTCACAGAGCTAGAGTCTGGAAGATAGGTTTATAAGAGACAGAAAGAGAGAAGATGTTTGTGAGCCAATTCTCATATGGCCAAAATCTATGATAAGGTGGAAGGCTGTAATATGAGTGGGCATGACAGGGGTACAGTGATGCTATTACATTGGGCGGTGCTATTTTGTGAGGGTGATAGGGTGAGGAAGGTGGGTTGGACTGTCCATGGGAATGGGGGGAGTTTTGGGTGAGGGAGCAGGTGAACTCTGGGGATTTGTGGGTGTGTAGTTGAAATTACCCACACTGGGAATGTCCTTTTGCAAATATGGCAGGGTAGGGTTATTGGTTAAGATGTTGAATGTGGGGGGAATGCAAGACAGGGTGCTACTGGAGCAGGTTTCTCGGGAGTCTGTGCATGTTCATCTTGTCATACTGTGTTGTATCCATGGGTGTCAACCCACATAATTAGTGGAACTCCTATACTGGGGAGTCCTGCTATGTGATCAAATAGGGAGGCAGGGATCTCTTGAGAGCATAGGCAGTGTCTAATAGGGGAGGATAGACCAGTATGTCAAGCTCTCAGTGTTGTTTTTACAAGTAAGTACAAATTTTGTTCTTCAAGCAGTGAAGATTGGGGGTTGCCATGGATCCTGAGGAGAAGGGGATGGAGGAATAGAATAGATGGGACATGAGGCATTTTTGGGGTGATGGAGGTGTTCTACATGATCATGCAATGATTGATACAGGCCATACTAAAATTTCATCAAATTTATAAAAGTGTATGTTCCAAAATGTAAACCATAATGTAAACCATTGGCCATGGTTAGTAGCAATGTTTCAATATTTGTACATCAATTGTAACAAATATACCATCCACATTTAAAATGTTATTAATAGGGAAAAGGGGAAAGGGAGGAGGATGTTGGATATATGGGAATTCCCTATATTCTGTATATCATTCTCCTGTAAATTAAACCTTCTTTGAAGACAAAATGAAAAAATTAAGACACTGGGGGAATAAATGGAAGAAAATGTCACTTGTGCATACAGGACAACAGATCTTATAGTGATGAAAGACATAAAGTCATTTTTTTTATTTCATATTTTTTATCATTCCAATTTTTAAAATTATTTTATATTTTATTTGTTATTTTTAAAACTATCATTATTATTTCATTTTCATATTAATTGTCTTTGGTTATTTTGTTGCTTCATTTTTGAAGAAGTTTTGTATCACAGAAGGGTTATAACAGTGAGAGGGGAAGATCATTGGTGCAGGGTGTCAGTGATGGGGGTTGCATGGGATGATGCACCTGAAGCATACCTATAAAGCGTATGAAAGAGTTCATGTGTTCATGGAGCATTGCCATGGTGGGTGGAGATTCACAATAACCCAAAGAATATCGAATGCCCATCCTGCGGAGCTCTACCACATTCTCTAATGGGACAACAAAAATTTCCTGAGTACAGGGACAATGACTAGTGAAGAAGGATGGACCATTGGTGGGCTTTTGATAATGATTACTGGGTTTATGAACCTTTCTTTTGAAATTGAAACTTAGCCTGGTATTATAGGGTGCCTAAGAGTAACCTCCTGAGAGCCTCTTTGTTGCTCTAGTTTGGCCTCTCTCTAAGGTAAACTCAACATATAAATGCATTACCTTCCCCAAGCATGGGGTATGACTCCCAGGGATGAGTCTCCCTGACACTGAGCAATTGCTATCAAGCGCCAACTAGCAATACAACTGGAAAAAGACCTACCAAAAGGGGGGGAGGTTAAAGTCAAATGAGTTCATATGGCTATGAGACTTCAAAGTGAGTCAGGAGGTCATTCCAGAGATTATGCTTATGCACCTCCCAGCAGGATTTCATTGACTGTCAAAGTAAATATTGCGCCTAATAGTTTGGCTCCTGAGGGCTTTGGAGACATCTAGACACTATAGGCAGGGCAGACATCTCAGTTTGGTGCCCTGCCAGTGGGTCCTACTTGGTAATTTATGCTTCTCAGTGTGACAGAGTTGGACTCAGTTGTGGTTTTCCTACACATGGCTCTTCTGACCCACTTTTAAAAAAATGTAGAGTTAGTGTTAGAGTTGAGAGGTATTTTTCCAGGAGAATTTAATCTTTGGGCTGTCCATGTCTCAGCTGGGCCCTGAATCTCAACAGAGTTACAATACCTATTCTCCAGTTCATTGGACTCACTCAGGACAACTAATAAGGAGATGATGATGGACAATGACCATCCCAAGGAAGAGAGAAAGTCTGTAACTGCAAGAAAGATTGTCCCATCCATCTGCCTCATGGGAGCTAACCTCCCTCTCAATTAGTGGTGAAGTAAGCATCACTATCCCCAAATCCGCAGGATTGGGGAATGAATGATGGACAAGAGGGAGAGGGAAAAACATGTAATATGGAGGCATTTTGGGGACCTGGGAATTGTCCTGAATAAGATTGCAATGACAGATACAGGCCATTATATATGTTGTCATGACTTACAAAATTTTGTGGTAGAGTGTAAACTACAATGTAAACTATAATCTGTGTTTAGTAGCAATGCTCCAAAATGTGTTCAGCAATTGTAACAAATGTACCACACTAATAAATGTTGTTGTTAATGTGGGAGGCGTAGGGAGCGGGGCATGTAGAAATCCCCTATATTTTTATGCAACATTTATGTAATCTAAGTATCTTTTAAAAAAAATTAAAAAGTATATTAAAAAAATATATATATAAATAGAATGGAATTTTTTTTTTTTTAAACAGGGACCTTCATAGCTAGTAACCTTCATTCCATGATTCCTGTGGTGCTTCTAAGGTTAACTTTCTGTGGGTCTAATCAATTTGACCACTTTTTTGTGATATTCTCCTCTTGCACAGACTCTTCTGTACTGATCCTTATACCAATGAACTAATGAAATATATTTTATCAATGCCAATTCAAATATTCACCATTGCCACTGTCTTGATCTCTAATTTTTGCATCCTTTTCACAATTTTCAAAATGAAATCCAAAGAAGGGAGAGGTAAAGTCTTTCTACTTATGCATCCACTTTCTTTCTTTCTCATTATTCCACATTTGTCTTCTCATGTATATTTGACTATTTGAAGAAGGCAATAAAGATATACTGGGAGTGATTTCTTTATACAATAGTGATTCCTTTATTAAACCGTTTTATTTATACCCAGAAAAATAAGGAAGTGATTTCTGAAATAATTTATGAAAAATTATAATATTCTTAAACAAAGTTCATCCTCTATGGAAAATTGATTCAATTTATTCAAATGCTTTCATAGATAGGGAGCATAATCATATATCATATAGTAATCTCTAAATCATGAGCCTTTGATTGTTATAAGATATATAGATGGGCTTTCAAAATTTCTTTTCAAACCTTAATCAAAGTCCATAATTATAAGTTCAAATTAGGAGAAAATGAAATGCAAAATATCCATGTGTTGGAGAGTACTTTGTTACAAGCATCAATAAATCAACATATAGCAAAAATGTAAAAATTTAAGTGTGTAAAATCATGTTTTAATTAATGTTGTCTTGGTAGTGGAAGACATTACATCTTGCTTCATGTAGAGTAAACATTTGAGATTTCATGACAAAATAGTGAAACAATAATTTTGATTGAGAAAACCAAACAATCAGATATATATATAAATCACTGTGAAGGGAGAAAGACCAGAAGCAAACTAATTGCTATAATCCATATTTGAATTAATGGAGCTTGATATGGATGAGATACAAATAATGGAAAGAAATGGAATGAGAAAGTCACATATATACATCCATACAGACACATTTTGTAGAAAAAATAACAATAAATTATAATAAGTTGCAAAAACTAGAGTAAAGTCTGTTTTAATCTGGATTATGGTTATCAACTATGTCTAAATTAGTGGGCATACAAAGGAAGTAATCATGGAAATGTTCAGAGATTTAGCTGTAGGGATCTATTACTATAGTTTTATTTAACAAAAGAGTGTAAATCAAAATGACCTGTCCAAAAACAAAAAAAAAAGAAAAAAAAAAAAAGAAAAAAAAAATGACCTGTCCAGTAAAATAATATTTAAGTAAATTATGGTTCATCCATATAACCATTATATTCCAATTCCAATTCTATATAGTCATCAGAAACTAAATTATAGAATATTCAATACCATAAGATGTTCAATACAGCAAAAGAAAAGAGCTTATAAATTATCACAGTATAATCAATTTTTTTTTTGGTAAAAAAAAAATGTGTATCTACATGGATAGGAAAAATACATAGAGAATATACTTACTTCAGCCGTTGTCCTGCCTCCCCTTCTCTCAACACAGAAGCCAGACTGATCCTTCTAAAAACCCAAGTTAGAATTCAAACATTCCAGGGATAAGGCATGGGGAGATGGAATGATAAAACCAGTATGGCAAAATGTAAGTGGCTGTTGGAAGTTGGTGGAATTAGGGGTACAAGTGGATTTGTTGTATTCTCTACTTTTGCATGAAGATTTCATAATAAAAAGTTTTAAAATAAAAAAAATGGGTATAGAATAAGATCTGATGCATAGTATACAATTTATTAACATTTTTACACATATCAGTGAAAGATTGTTTTTTATTTTTTTATAGCTTTGAGTAATAGTGAAGTTTACCAATTTTAGCATGTTTAATGGACATTCGTATTTCATCTCATATTTCCTTTAGGAATTTTTACTCTGTATTGTATCACTGTTTACAGAGAAAATAAACTAAATTCTAGTGACTATGAGTGGCAAGTAATTTCTTACTGTTGTGATATTCTTTTAATATTTTATTTTGATGTTTATAAGTAATAAAATTTGAAATATAAATTCTCATTGACTTTTTTAATGTGATTTCTTTCATGCTTGTTTAGAATTTCTTTCCTTAATCCAAGGTCTGATATTAAGTAATATTTATTTTTCTCTTTTTATTCTTCATCTATTCTTTCTCCCTTTTGTCATCCTCTTCATCTTGTTTTTTGATAGTTAAATTTTTTTTTTTTCACTTGACTCTTGGTTCTTCCTGGAATTGATTTACTCCCTAGCATGAGAATAAATTTTAATTTTATTTTGATCTGTTTCTCCACCAATAGTGCACAGATTAATTTAAGTTGGAGGAACCTGGTAAATAATTCTCTCTCTTTTTTTTTTCAGAATTCTAGATTTTTCCAGAAAAAAATCATTAAAAAAAAACCTTGGTACATTATATATTAAAATATATGATGATGTTCCTAAAACTTAAAAAGATGGTTTTAGATGAAGAATCAATAGGTAGATTAATGGAACAGATCAGATTATTGTAAATTAGCCCTCATATAAAATAAGATGTTCATCACACACCACTGAAGAAAGGAAGGTTTGTTTAATGAATGGTCCTGGGTCATTTTGGTTTTGTCTCTGGAAGTTTTTACAATATTTTCTCTATCCCTGGCTTTGTGAAACCCAGAATGAGTATCTTTGGTGTTTTATTTTTTTTTCATTCACTTTCTGGATAATGGTGGATTCTTTGTTTCTTTCTTCCCTCCTTTCTTGGCTTGATTTCTTTTCTCTTTCTTGTCCTCCCATCATCCCAAAACAGGCCCATCTTTGTTTAGAAAGAATACAACTCACATTCTTCAAGTTGGTTCCAGATTTCTTCTGATATAACACCAGTTGTCTCTGGTAAATTTCTTTCTTACCATTTTAAACTGTATAATCTAGTATATTTCCCATCTTAGAAATGGAATTAGACATTTTTCCCAAACAGGAACTCTAAGTAATAATTTTTCACTGGTTTCTTGTTTCTATTTTTGCCTTGCCTTTTATAAAAATAAGAAAGCAAAGGAATGCAAAATACATACATATATACAATTCTTACTTCCTCATTATTTAATATGAAATGTAAAGTATATTTGCACTTGATGCCTTGCTTTTTTTCTTTTCGCTTTATTTTTCAACTTAACTTGGAAATTGCCCCTTATCAATAAATAGTGATATTCTTCTTTTTTTGCAACATTGTGTGTTTATTCAACTAGTCCCATATGAATTGGTATTTAGACTTTTCCAATGTACTTTATCTGGTATATCTACACACATGATTTTATTTTTAGTCTTTATGCATTACTTTGTTTTTGTTGTATCTCTTATAGAAAGTATATATCTTTTGTGTATGTGTGTGAATCTGAAAATCATTTTTGTTTTTAATCGTTGAGTCAGTTCCATTTTTAGTCACTTTTGTGACTGGTGTTTTTAAATTCAATCAGTCATTATTTCCTGTCATATTTACCAACTGTATTTTATTATATTTACTGTTTGCCTATTACATGATGCTTTATTTGTTTTTAAAAATATTTTTTGTTATATCTGCTGGTTTGTATTTTCGTTTTAGTTGCTAGACTTACTCACAGTAATACCTTTATTAGCTATTCAGACCCCTTTTATTGTATTTATGATGTTATTTTGGTTTATCTGCTTTAAGTTATGTTCTTTGAATACCACTATTACTTATGTGATAAACAATGATCTTACTTTACTTAAGCTCCCTTCATTGTCCCCTTTTTATTCATTAATTTTTTTTTACTTATTTTAGGTTTTATTTTGTAATTATTTAGATTTTTACAACAGTTAAAATGACAATACAGAGAGTTTCTATGTGTAACTCTTCTGGTTCACTTAAGGCTAATGTCTTACATAATTATGCCTCATATCAAAACTAAGATAATTTTTACTTCAGGTCCTTTTTATATTCCAGGATCACATTCAGGATAATACATTACATTTTGTTTTTATGTCTCCTTAGTTTACTCTGGGCTGTGACAGTTTCTCAGACTTTGCTTTTTCGGTGGTTGTTTTCAGTACAGAAGTTGGTTTACAGAGTAATCCTGTATAAGATACAGGATTCCCAAATACCACACTATTAACACGTTGTGTTGGTGTGGAACTAAATTATAGACTTTAGTTTATTAAAATGCATCTATAATGGCTCATGAATTATAACAAATTTTCTATACTAAAGTAAGAGGTTAATGATAAGGGACACTGTGTGTAGGGGTAGGGACAGGGTAATATGGGAAACCTCTTAAGTGTCTGCTCAGCACTTCTGTATATATAAAACTTTCCTAAAAATAAAATCTATTGATTAAACGCTTTTTAAAAAATGAAAATATTAGTAGTTCTGCAATACTATTAACTAAACTTAAAGCTTTATATTGTGTTTTATCAATTTTTCCACTAATAAGTTTTTTCTGTTCTAGGGTCCAATCCAGGAAACGAATTTGATTATAGTTATCATATCTCCTTAGTTTCTGCCAATCTCTATCAGTTTCTCACTCTTTCTCATGACTTTCACAGTTTTTAAGTGTACTGGTCAGATATTTTGTAGAATGTGCCCTAATTTTGGTTTGTGTGGTATTTTCTCAGGATTAGACTACTGTTAAAAATTTTGGAGGAAGAATATGACAGAAGCAATATGTGTCTTTGGCTACACTCTCATTCATTCTATAGTTTTCTGAGGTTATCTCATTTACCCATATATTTTCAACTGTCTTTCTTTCATCTATTTGGCTGAACAGGAGGGGGATTTCAAACTTTGTTTGTACAAAGATTGAATCTAGGGGATCATAACATCATTAAAGAAAAAGAACCCACAATAATAGATTGAGACAAGGAAGTTAGCATGATAGGAGCAGAGTGTTATCACAGGAGCCAGTGATATCATAGATAATTGCAATAGTGCCTAACACTACCAGCTTTGTCAGGAAAATAACATGACTTGTCCATTCGTTTTACATTTGGAGTTTGGGTGTAATCTTAGTGAGAGGGCAATTTCAGTAAAAAGTTTAGGGTAGAAAAAAATAAATGTGAACGATGAAATAGTATAATTTCAAATCAAATTCCACCCTCACCCTTATCTGTTTTAATTATATGTTGGCCTCTTAAACTTTACCTGCTCAAGCTTACCATCCATTTTATGTAGGCCTTATCATTCAAGCTTCCACACATTTCTTTACTTATGGAGGTATTCAAGAATACTGCCCTTACATTTGTTCTCCATGTATAAAATCATACTTATCCTGCAAGATTTATCTGGAATTACACTTGTATTGTGAAATTGTTCATTTTTCTTCTTGTCACTACAATGTTCCCAAAAGGTTTACACTTCTTTTTTTAAAATACTCATCAAAATTGAATTGCACACTCTTTAGTAAAGTGTCTCTCTCCAAACTTGATTATCAGCTCCTTTTCATGAGTCATTTCCAAAATCTAAAAAAATTACACATCCATGTTGCTCACATCTTTTGCCCCAAATATCCAGCATTTTGTCCAGTGCACATTATATTTGTAAGTAGTTGATAAAGGCTGAACTGAACTGAAATTTTGCTAAACAGTGATGTAGGTATTGAGGCCGAGGCTCAGCTTGCAGAGTTGAGCACAAAAGTTGTATGACATTATCCATACTTCAGAATAGTTACTGAAGACATGTATACAGTCATGGGACATATGTTTCAGACCAGATGAAGTGGTAAATGTTTTATTTAGGCACATTTATCCATGTAGATAAAGAAGAGGGAAAATCAGTTTGATCCAAAAGATGTAAGAAAACCCTCATAGAGGAGGTCATATTTGTGCTCATAGATGATTAGAATTAGGATAGGTGGTATGAGAGAAAGGTGTTTTAGAGGATGGCAAACATTCTAAACAAGTTTATTGAGTGATGACTAAAGCAAGTGGAACAATGAAGTGGGGTATATGGTCAGGTGCCCTGAGATATGAGGGAGAAAGAATAGTTATAGGTAAGATACGGTGGAGTATCTGGAATAAAAAAATTAAGGAAAATGGGTTTGGTTGAAATGGACTAAAGGACGATTAAGACTTCTTGAGCAGAGTATTATCAAGTAATATTTTCTCATTATTCAACAGTATTTGAATAGCACAATTAAGTGCCAGAAGTGTCATTTAACATCATTAGTAGGATACTTAAAACAAATTCACTTGTTGCAAGTAATGAAAAGGAACATAGGCCTTGATCAATTTTGCTTTTTCCCCTACAGCATTTTAGACAGATTTTTAATTAGTATTTTTTGGTTAAAGAAATAGATTTAGATTTACCAAAATATGTATAAAATATATAAAATACAGCCTTCCCAATATATGGCACTAATAATACCAAGCTTGCATTAGTGGGATATATTTGTTATAATTCATGGAAAAATTTTTTATAATTGTGCTATTAACTATAGTCAATTGCTTACAGGAAGGTTCACTGTCTTGTACAGTCCTATGGTTTGCCTTTTTATTTCCTCTAGTAACATTTATACGACCTAAAACTTCCCCTTTAAGCACATTCATAATTCATTTCTGTTGATTATGTTCACAGTGTTGTGCTAGCATCATTACCATTGATTACCAAAGCTTTACAGTCAATCCAAATAGAAATTCTTTACAGTTGCAGCTTTAACTCCTACTCCCAAACCAGCAGCTGGTAACCTCCATTAGAGATTCTGTCTCTAAGAGTTTGCTTATTCTGATTATTTTATATCAGTAAGATCATACAATGTGTACACTTTTCCACCTGGCTCATTTCACTCATCATCAAGTCTTCAAGGTTCATGTGTATTGTTGCAAGAATTGGAGCCTCATTCCTTTTTAATGCTGGCTAATAAATACATTGGATGCACATGTATATTTATATCACACTTTTTTGTCCATTTATTAGTTGTCAAACTCTGGGGTGCTTACATCTTTTAGCAATTGTGAATAATAACACTGTCTACATTTTTGTGCAAATATCTGTTCATGTCCCTGCTTTTGATACTTTGGGTATATACATAGTTGTGTGTCTGCTTCATATGGTAATTCAATACTTAACTTCCTGATGAACTGCCAAACTCTCTTCCACAGTGGCTGCCCTATTTTACATCCGCACCAGCAATGAATGAGTATTTCTAACCCTCTACATCCTCTCCAACATTTGTAATTTTCAGGGTTTTTCTTGATAGTAGCCATCCCAGTGGGTGTGAAATGGAATCCCATTGTAGTTTTGATTTGCAAGCCTCTAATAGCTAATGATGTTGATCCTCTTTTCCTGTGCTTTTTAACCATTTTATATCCTCTTTGGGAAAATATCTATTCAAGTTTTTGCCCTATTTATTTTTTATTTTTAAAGAAGTTTTAGATGACATAAATGTTACATCAAAATCTCCAACGCCTCTTTCTCCCATACTTTCCCCCATTAACAACACCTGTCATTAGTGTGGTATATTTTTTACAATTGATGAGCACATAATGAAGCATTGCTGCTAACCATGGTCTATAGTTGCCATTATAGTTTATATTTTCCACCATACAATTTTATAGGTTTTGACAAAATATATAATGATCTGTATCCATCATTGCAATGTCATGCAGGACAATTCCAATGTCCGCAGAGTACCCCAAATTCAACCTAACCTTCCCTCTCCCTCACCTCAGAACCTCTGGTTGCCACTGTCATTATATAAAAAATTCAGGTCCTTCCATTGTTAGAAAATAATAAGAGTACTTTAGTCCCTATTTGCATTTCCGTCTTATGTTTGTTCATTCCTCAAACTTGTTGATTATGGGGTGGTGATGCCCACTCTGTTTCTGATTGAGAGGGGGCTTAAATCACATGGGGCAGATGGATGGGATTGTCTTGCTTGTAGTTGTAGATACTCTTTGTTTTTAGAAAAAAACATGATGATGTCCATCATCATCCTTTTGATAGTTGTCCTGGGAAAGTACAGTGAACTGGAGAATAGGTTTTGCAACTCTGCTAAGATTCAGGGCTCAGTCAGCATATGAACAGATAGAAAATTTAAGTCTCTGGGACATATATGTAACGAAAATAGTGCTAATTATTAGTTTAAGTAAAAGGTGCAGAAGAATCATGTGTAGGGAAAATATAAATGAGTCCAACTCTGTTATATTGGGGAGCATATATTCCAAAGTAAGGCCCAATGACATGGTGCAGAATTCAGAGACTCTCTGCATTACCTATAGTATGTAGATGTCTCTAGAGCACTCAGGAGCCATGCTGTTTAAAGCACTGTTTATTGGGGCAGTCAATAAGATCCTGCTGAGGTGTGTATAAGAGTAACCACTGGAATGACCTCTCAACTCACTTTGCAATATCTTAGCCATAAAAACTCATTTGTATTTAATATTTCCCCTTTTCGTCAGTCTTTTTCCAAATGCATAACTAGTTGGTGCTTGGTAATAATCCCTCGGTGCCAGGGAGTCTCATCCCCAGGAGTCATGCCCCATGCCAGGGGTAAGGTAGTGCATTTATATGCTGAGTTTGGCTTAGAGAGAGGCCACATTTGAGTAACAAGGAGGCTTTCAGGAGGTAACTTTTAGGCAATATATAATAGTAGTTTACTTTCAATTTCTCAAGGCAACATTCATAAGTAAAGCCATCAATATCAAGGGCTTGATTTAATGGTCTGTCTTCCTTTGCTAAGCACTGTCCATGTACTTGGAGGATTCTTGCCACTTTATTTGAGAATGTAGCAGGAATTCCAAAGACTGGAATTCAGTATTATTTTGATTATTGTGTGGGTCTCCGCCCACTGAGACAACACCCAATGACCCATTTGAACATATTCATAAGCTAGAGAGGCATGCCCCAGGTGCACCCATGCCCACATATAACCCCATCACTGACACTCCACACCAGTGATCCTCTCCTGCCACAGTTGTGACCCTTCTGAAAACCAAAACCTCCCTAAAAACAAAGGAAAAATAAATTATGATGTAAAATACAAAAATAAAAGTAAAAAGTAAAAAATAAATTTATCATTGTTTTTAATCAGTATAAGATTTGTTATCTTTTATAAACAGTAACAATTTCTTCTGTATGTTCCCCCAGTGTCTTATTTTTTTGGTTTCATCTTCAAAGCAGCTTTAAGTTAATGAAAAGTCACATAGAAAATATAGGTGGCTCCCATATACCCAATTCCCATACTTCTCCCATTCTCCCCTATTAATAGCATTTTAAATGTGTATGGTACATTTGTTACAATTGATTACAAATATTGAAACCTTGCTATTAACCATGGTCAATGATTTACATTATGGTTTACATTTTGCACAGAACATTTTTATAGGTTCTGACAAAATGCATAATGGCCTGTGTCCATCATTGCAAGATCATGCAGAACAATCTCAATGTTCTAAAAATGTCCTATGTTCCATGTATTCTAGTTTTCTCCCTCCCCTCGGAACCTATGGTAACCACTAAGTTTCAATTTTTGAAGAATAAGGTTCATAGTTACATGCAATAATATTGAGGTCTTTACATTTCAGTCTGTTTACTTTTATTAGGGACTGCCTATGTTCTCGAGATATTCCTGCTCCTATAATTGAAATCATAGCAGGACTCCCCAGGATGAGAGTTTAATATTTTCTTGTTTATTGTGTGGGTCTCCACCTACTGTGATAACACACTATTACAAGATGAACACTTTCATATTCCATTGAAACATGCTCCAGGTGCACCCTATCCTGCATATCCCCCTATCCTCAATGCCCTGCACAAGATTCTCCTCTGCCATGTTTGGTCAAAAGAATTTTCCCACCATTGTGGATTTAACCACAGACTTACAAATCCCAGAGCTCAACTCCAGTCATCCCTCCAGTTTCATGGATAGTCCAGCACAACTCTCCACCTTACTCTCCCATCACATTCCAGCACTTTAGAACTCAATCACATCACTGGACTGCTATCATCTCTTTCCACTGCCCAACCACACTCTTATACCTTTTCATAGATTTTGCTGGTATTGAGCATCTGCCACCACTCTCTACTCCATTTCTGTTTCCTTAAAACCTATCTTCCAGACTCTAGCTCTGTCTGTCTGCTCAATTTGTTTAAGTCATATTGTTAGGCCTCAAGGCAGAGCCTTTATGGATAACCAGAGATGGCATGAAGAGTACTTCAACACAAGAGTTAGGTAAACTCACATTTATTACGTTCACAGAGGTCCGGAGCCAAGGTCAGTCCAAAGTGACTCAGACCCAACTTCCCATGCTGTGGTTTTACTCTTGCTTAAATACCTAAGTTACTACATAGCATTTGCTTTGATTATGTATTAGCTTTTATGCATACGGATCATTATACATAGCTAGTGAATTAATTGTATGATTAGTATGTTCAGGAAATCATGCTTGCACATACATTGCATGATCAAAAAAGGGGCAGATAACTCCACTCCTGGGTGGGAAATTTACTATGTTAATTAAGCAAATTCAAGTGAGGACCAGCAAGGGGCTTCATCTGCGCAGGTCAGGCCAACCTGTTGAAGCTGGTTTTAGTACTTCATTGCTTCAGCAGGATATTCTTGACCACCAAAAGCAGAATTTGGCAGAGAGGGTTGCATCTCATTACCTTCTAATTTACATACAATTTTTTTCCTTTGTATCCTAGCAACAGGGAGAGAATCAAGTTACTTTCAGGTATTCAGTCATCCTACATCCATCAATATCAGTGAGGTCATGTAATATTTGTCCTTTAGTGACTCGCTTACTTCAGTCAACATAAGGTTTCAATATTCATCCATGTTGTCCCATGTGTTAATACTACATTCCTTATTATAGATAGTAATATTCCATTGTATGTATATACCACAATTCATTTCAATTCATCTATTGATGGACACTTGGGTTGCTTCCAACTTTTGGTTATAGTGAATAATGCCACTATGTACATTGATGTGTGAATATCTCTTCATGTTCCCGCTTTCAATTCGGGCTATATACCCAGAAGTGGGATTCCTGGGTTATATGGCAGTTCTATAATTAGCTTCTTGAGAAACCACCAACAGTCCTCCACAATGGCTGGAACATTTTTCATTCCCACCAGCAGGGGATAAGTGTTCCCATTCCTCCACATCCTCTCCAACACTGTTTTTTTAATAGCTGCCAGTCTAATTGGTATAAGGAGATAGCTCATTGTACTTTTGGTTTGCATTTCCCTAATAGCTAGCGATGTTTAGCAGCATTTCATGTGCTTTTTAACCATTTGTATTTCTTCATTGGAGAAACGTCTATTCAAATCTCTTGCCCATTTTTTAAATGGGTTATTTACCTTTTTATTTTTGAGATGTAAATTTCCTGTATATATGCTGGATATTAGGCCTTTATCAGGTAGATGGTTACCAAACATTGTCTCTGAGTAGGCTGCCTTCTTACTTTCTTGAAAAATTCCTTTGAAGTGCAAAAGTTTTTAATTTTGAGGCAGTCCTATTTATCTATTTTATCTTTTGTTCTTCCTACTTTGGGTATAAAGTTTATGAAACAATTTCTTAGTAAAGACTTGTAGATAGTTTCCTACATTATCTTCTAGGAGTTTTATTGTCTTGGCTCTTATATTTAAAAGTCTTTGATCCATCTTGAGTTAAATTTGTTTAGGGCATGAGATGGTGAACCTCACTCATTCTTTTGTATATGGATATCCAGGTCTCCAAGCCCCATTTGAAGAGACTATTCTGTTACATTGAGTGTGAATGGTGGTCCTGTTGATTTCAGTTGACCATATAGGTGAGGATCTATATTAGAACTTTCAATTCAGTTCCATTTGTCAGTATGTCTACGCTTGTACCAGTACCACACAGTTTTGAGCACTGTAGCTTTGTAGTATGCTTTCAAACCAAATAGTATGATTCCTCCAATTTCATTTTTCTTTTTTAAATATATATTTTGACTATTTGGACTCCCTTGCCCTTCCAAATAAATTTCATAATGGGTTTTTCTAAATAATTTAAAAAATGCTGTTGTATTTTTTATTGGAATTGTGTTAAACCTGTAAATAAATTTTGGTAAATAATATCTTAATGATATTTGGTCTTCCCATCCATGAACATGGAATATTCTTCCATTTGTTTAGGCCTAATTTTAATTCCTTTAACAATGTTGTGTAGTTTTCTTTGTACAAGTCCTTTACATCTTTACTTAAATTTATTCCTATGTATTTGTTTCTTTTAATTGATACTATAAATGGAAAATTTTTTTGATTTCCTCCTCAGATTGCTCATTGTTGGTGTACAGAAATGCTACTGATTTTTGCATGTTGATCTTATATGTTGCCACTTTTCTGAACTTCTTTTTCAGCTCTAGAAGCTTTGTTGTAGATTTCTCAGGGCTTTCTATGTATAGAATCATGCCATTTGCAGAAAGTAAAAAATTTACTTCCTCCTTTCCAATTTTTGATGACTTTTATATCTTTTTCTTGTCTAAGTGCTTGAGCAAGTACTTCTAATACAATGTTAAATAAGACCATTTACAGTGTACATTCTTGTCCTGGTCCAGTTCTTAGGGGGAAAGTCTTTAGCATTTCACCATTGAATATGATGTTATCAGTGCAATTTCATATATACCCTTTATCATGTTGAAGAAGTTTTCTTCTATTCCTATCTTTTGAGGAATTTTTATGCAGAAAAGATGCTGTATTTTTCCAAATGCTTTTTCTGCATCTATAGAGATGATCATGTGATTTTTTTTCTTTTGATCGTTCTATGTGGTGTATTACATTGATTGGTTTTCTTATGATGAGTCATCCTTGAATACCTGGGATGAAACCTACTTAATTATGGTGTAAAATTCATTTGATGTATTGTTGAACATGATTAGCAAGTATTTTGTTGAAGATTTTAGCATCCAGTTTCATTGGAGACATTGGCCTATAGTTATCTTTTCTTATAGTCTTTATGTGGCTTTTGCATTAGGATGATAATGGCAGTATAGAATAAATTATACAATATTCCCTCCACTTATATTTTTGGAAGAGTTTAAGCAGGATTGGTGTTAGTTCTTTCTGGAATGATTGGTAGAATTTACCTTTGAAGCAATCTGGTCCTGGGATCTTCTTAGTTGTGAGCTTTTTGATGACAAATTCCATCTTATTACATTTGATTGGTCGGTTGAGTTCATTAATTTCTTCTTTCATCAATGTAGGCTGCTTGTGTGTTTCTAGAAATTTGTACATTTCATCTAAGTTGTCCTTGTTGGCGTATATTTTTCAAAATATCCTCCTTTTGATTCTCACTATATCTGTGGGATTAGTGGAGATTTTCCCTCCCTCATTTTTAAAATTTTATGTATTTCAGCTTCTTTCTTTTTTTCTTTGTTAGTCTACTACGGGTTTTTCAAATTTATTATTCTTCTCCAAACACCAGCTTTTGGTTTTGTTAATTTTTCTAGTTTTTTTTTTTTTTTCT
>JAKSZT010054350.1:743470-839486 GCA_026826555.1 Tolypeutes matacus | reverse complement strand
CATTTAGCTCTAATCTTTGTTATTTCCTTCTTTCTGCTTACTTTTTTTTTTTTTTTTTTTACCGGGAGGTCCCCAGTATTGAACTCGGGTCCCTCCATATGGGAGACAGACGTCCAACCATTTGAGCCACATCCGTCCCCTCTGCTTACTTTGGGAATAGTTTGTTGTCTTTTTCCAGTTCCTCCAGGTGTCCAGTTAAGTCTATGATTTTAGCTCTTTCTTTTTTTTTTAATATAGGCATTTATGGCTTTAAATTTCACTCTCAGCGCTGCTTCTGCTGCATCCAATAGGTTTTGATATATTGTGATCTAATTTTCATTTGTTTCAAGGTAGTTACTTATTTCTTTTGAAATTTCCTCCTTGACTGACCAATTTTCTAAGTTTGTTGTTTAACTTCTATATCTTTGTGCCTAGTTGTGTCCTCTGCCCCTTATTGATTTCCAGCTTCATTCCATTGTGGCCAGAGAAATTCTTTGTATAATTTCAATCTTTCTGACTTTGTTGAGAGTTATTCTGTGACCTAGCTTGTGTTCTATCTTGGAGAGTGATTCATGTGCACTCAAGAAAAATGTATATCCTGCTGTGTTTGGGTGTAATGTTTAGTATATGTCTATTAGGTCTAGATCATCTAATGTATTAATCAAGGTGTCTGATTCTTTATTGGGTCAACATGTTCTGTCTAATGGTGATAATGGTATATTAAAGTCCCCCATTAAAATTGTAGAGGCATCTATTTCTCAAAATAGGTTTTCCAATGTTTGCCTCATGTATTTTGGGGCATCCTGGTTAGGTGCATATATACTTATGTTTGTTATTTCTTCTTGATAGATTACTTCTTTTATTAATATATTGTATCCTTTTTTTCTTACAATAATTTTGCATTTAAAGTCTATTTTCTCTGATATTAGTGTAGCTACTTCTGCCCTTTCTTAGTTATTGTTTACATATAAAATCATTTTCCAACCATTCACTTGCAACCTTCTTGCATCTCTGGGTCTAAGTTGAGTTTCTTTTAGACAACCTACAAATGGGTCATATTTCCTTATCCGTTCTGCCAATGTGTCTTTTGATTAGAAAGTTTAATCAATTAACCTTCAATATTATTATTGTCAAGGCAGTACTTACATTATCCATATTTTCTTTAGGTTTATATATGTCTTTTTAAATTTTTATTTCTCTGTTTATCTTTTTAGTTATTCTTACCAATGATCTTCTTTTCTATACTCTCCTCCCACCCTCTTTCTCCTGTTTTTTCCTTTCAATCTGCAGAACTCCATTTAGTATTTCGTGAAGAGCAGGTTTCTTGTTGATAAACTCTCTTTCTGTTTATCTGTGAATATTTTGAATTCCCCCTTATTTTTGAATTCCAACTTTAACTGGGTACAGAATTGTTGACTGACAGTTTTCTTCTTTTAGCACCTTAACTATGTCATACTACTGCTTTCTCACCTCCATGGTTTCTTATGTGTCATCAGCACTTACTCTTCTCAAACTTCTCTTGTATGTGTTGAATTTCTTTTCTCTTGCACCTTTCAGGGTTTTCTCTTTGTCTTGAGTGTTTGACAATTTGATAAGTGTATGTCTCAGGGTAGGACTGTTGAGATTTATACTGTGTGGAATGTGCTGCACTTCTTGGACATGTATGTCTATGTCCCTCAAAAGAGTTGGGAAATATTCAGCCATTTTTTCCTTCTGCTCCCTTTCCATTCCCTTCTTCCTCTGGGATGCCTATAATGCATATGCTTATGCAATTCTTATTTCTTTCAATTTCCCGAGTCTCCACTGAATTTTTTCTTTTTTATGTATCTTTTCTATTATCTGTTTGATTTCAGATGTGATATCTTCAATGTCACTAATTCTTTCCTCTGCCTTTTCAAATCTGCTGTTATGTACTCCAGGCATATTTTTGATATCTTGCATTGTGCCATTCATCACCTTCAGATACGTTATCTTTTTATGTATATTTATGTTTCCTTCAGTATGTTTCCCAAGTGTCTTCTTAAGATCCTTTATCTTTTCCTTTACCTCATCAACTTAATTCATGATATTTGTTTGGAAATCCTTGATTATTTCCACATTCAGCATTTCCTCTTGTTTTTTAGTTTGTTCATTAGACTGGACCATGTTGCCCTGTTTCTTAGTATGACTTGTAACCTTTTTTGTTGGTATCTAGGCATCTATTTCTTGATGAGCTTTTTCATGTGGCTAGCTTTTCTTTTTACTTTCAGGTTTTAGTTTGCTTTGTTTTGTGCTTGTCTTCCTTTTTGACACTTGTTTCCACTTATTCTATATCCTTGTAATTGTCTGTGTTCTATTGAAAAATATATTAAGGCCATAGAAAATGAAACAGAAAAACATAGAATAAAATTAAAACCAAAATTGTGAAGAGAAAAAAAAAAAGAAAAAAAATCAAGACCAAACAAGAAAAGGTGGATTGAAAGAGAAGCAATGGAAGAGGGAAAAAATGAAAGAATGAAAAGAAATAAAGAAATTAAGGAGAAAAAATATACTGAAATGAAAAAAAAAAAAAAAAAGGAAACAAAACAAAGAAAAACAACAAACAAGCAAAACAAAACAAAACAATCCAGGGAAACAGGCTTCCCTCTTACGGTCCTAGGAACTGTCCAAATCTGCCACTCATCATTTAATCACTCTGCAGCCTTCCCTCCAGGGGTAAGGTACCTCTTATTAGTGAATATTATAAAGAATAAAAATTGGAATAAAAATTATAAAAATAAAAAATAACAGACCAGAAAACATAAAACAAAAAGACATCTCAGTCATAAGTTCCCTGACATAAGGTGCTGGCTGGGTGCCTGGCAACCTATTGGATCACTCTCTCAATCCCTTCTCTTAGAAGCTACTGGGAATCAAACTACAGACATAGTATATGTGAGGCAGGCATTTCTACACTGAGCTACACCCACCCCACAGATTAGGTAGGCTTCTTAAAGCTCATCCGGCTCTCCTCGCCCATTTTCTCTGAGGCAAATTGGGCTTCTAATATTTGCTCGCTATGTCTCCTGGCTTCCTTTTCTCCTGGTGTGGTTAGGAGCCTGTCTTAGCCTACACCATCACTAACCTAGTTCCTCTTTTACCCAGGGTGTTTGGATGTGACAGGCTGCCTGATCAGATCCCCCCTCCCCTCTCCTTGGGGCCATTTCATTGCTGGCTGTGGTCTGTTTTGAGATTCAAAAGGGGCTTAGCAGGCCAAACTCACTAAAGAATAAACCACTCTCCACCCTCTGCCAGAATTCTTCTCCTCACAGGAAGGTGAATATTGTTTCCCTACTCAGGTGGCTGCATGGAGCCAGGTGTTTTACTGAAGCTATTCACCTTTAGGGTGGAATATATGTGCCTTTCCTGGCCACAGGGAAGAATAACTCACAGTTTTCATTTAGTCTCTTTGTCTCTCTGTCCTTTTCCCTCCTGGATAATGTACAGCAATCTCCTGGTCTGTAGAGCCCCAGAGTAACTCCCTTGGGGGGCTTTTTGTCTTCCATCTGTTGATTTTGTGAGAGAGTGGAGCCATACCTACCTATTTCCACACCATCTTCCTGGAAGTCCTTTTGCCCATTTTTTAATTGGGTGGTTTGCCTCTTAATTGTTGAGTAGTAGGATTTCTTTATATATTATGTATATTAATTCCCAAATATTTAATCCCATTGAGTAGGCTGTCATTTCATTTTCATGTTAAAGTCCTTTGATGCTCAGAAGCTTTTAATTTTGATGATGTGCCAGTTATATATTTTTTCTTCGCTTGCTTGTGCTTTGGGTAGAAAGTCTAAGAAACCTTGGTGTAACAATATTCTGTAGCTGTTTCCTACTTTTTCTTTAGGAGTTTTGAAGTTCTACTTCATTTACTTAGGTCTTTGATCCATGTTGAGTCAATTTTTCATACATGTGTGAGATAGGGATCCTCAGTCATTCTTTTGTATATAGAAATCCTGTTCTTTCAGAATCATTTGATGAAGAGACTATTGCTCAGTTGAGTGGTCACGGCATCATTGTAAAAGGTCCATTGGCCATTGAATTGAGAATTTATTTCTGAATTTTCAGTTTGATTCCATGGGTCTATATATTTTGCCTTGTGCTAGTATCATGCTCTTTTGACCACTATAGCTATGTAATAAGTTTAAAGTAAGGAACTGTGTTTCTTTTTAAAAGATAGTTTGACTACTAGGGCTCCTTATCCTTAAAAATAAATTTGATTGACTTTTCCATTTCTGAAAATTTGGCTCTGGAATTTTGATTTGGATTGTGTTGAACCTTTAAATCATTTGGGGTAGAAATGGCATCTGAAAAATTTGGTCTTCTAATCCATGAGCACAGAATGTCCTCTGATTCTTTAGATTTTCTTTGATTTCTTTAAGTAAAGTTTTGTTTTCCACGTATGAGTCTTTTACAAACTTAATTAAATTTATATGTAGGTATTTGATTCTTTTAGGTATTATTATAAATAATTTTTTTTCTTGATTTCTGATTTCCTCCTCACATTGCTTATTACTAAAGACCCTATTTATTTTTGCATGTTGATCTTGTTCCCTACCACTTTGCTGAATTGATTATTAACTATAGTAGCTTAGTTGATTTGGGGGCTTGTTCTATCTATAGGATGAGGTAATCTGCAAATAAAGAAAATCTTACTTCTTCCTTTCCAATCTTAATGCTTTTTATTTCATTTTCTTGCCTAATTGCTCTGGTTAGAACTCCCAGGACAATGTTCAATAATAGCGGTGATAGATGGCATCCTTGCCTTTTCTGGATCTTAGAGTAAAAGAACTTAGAGAGGAAGTAGTGCTGAGATTTGCCATCATTTGCAGACTATAATGCTTACCATTTATTGATTGTTTAGTGCCAGACCCCATGCTAAGCACTTTAGCCATATTTTATCTTATTTAAGCCTTAACAAACTTGAAAAAAAACATTATCATCCTATTAAGAATGAAAGAATTGAAAGTTATTGTGGCAGTTTGAGATTACTTATCAACCCAAACAGAGAAAGATTATATTTGTAAACTAATCTATTATGGGTGTGAGTTGAGTGGCCCATGATTAAATTACCTGTAAGATTAGGGCTTTTATTCTACCACATTAGTAAGTCATGACTCACATTGAATCCCTGATCTCTTGGTGGACCTATATAAATGGACGCTCACTCAAGAAGACACATGGGAAGAGAGAGAGCTCCATAGATTCCAGAGGAGAGAATTTTGTCATATGAGAGAAAGGAGAAGTCTCAAAAAGCTACAGCTCCAGGGAAGGATGAGTCATTTGCCTGATAACCTACAGAGGAAAGAGCTAGCAGAGATCAGTGATCATCTTGCTTCAACATGTGGCAACTGACTTTTGTGAGAAAGCAACCTTGAGTTGGACTCTTTAGGACCTTGAAACTGTAAGCTTTTAACCCCAAATAAAGAACATATATAAAAGCCAACAAATTTCTGGTATCTTGCATCAGTAACCCTTTGGCAGATTAATACAATTATTTCATTAGTTTATCAACCAGTAAAGTTTCTCAACAAGTAAATGAAACAGCTGGAAGTATGAGCAAATATGTCTTAAACCAAGCAGATCTATAGATGTCATAATTAGAGGGAAGCTTTAATTGTTCACCTAGAATTGGGTCTGCCACATAAAAGGGAGCCCTTATCTCCCTTTGCTAAACTTTCCTTGCTCCATTATCTCCTTATTTCATGGAGGCAAAGGTGCCACTGCCTGGAGTAGATATTGCAAAGTTAGTTTCTTAGTTTGTCAATCTACTTTGACAAATAGCACACAATTCTTGGGTTAATAACAGGAATTTATTGTCTAAATGTTTCAGAGAAGAAGGCTTGATACATCCCTAGGTCAATATTAATCTAAGTGATTGATAATTCTTTTGTTCATTGGCTTTCCCATCACATGGTGATATCCTCTCTTTTTTCTTCCGTGTTCTCTTAACTTCCTGATTCCACTCCTCAAAATGGATTTCTTTTAATAAAGCCTCCAGTAACAGATTTAAGATGCAAACCTCATTCCCTTTGGCCACTGTTTATCTAAAAATAAAGTCTTCAAAATGTCCTATTTACAATGAATTCACACCCACAGGAATGGATTAAGAACATGTTTTTTTTCCTGAGGTTCATAATTCAATGTATTTCAAATGGGAAAAACTGGGTTCTGCTGACTCTACATAAGTTCTCACAGGGGGGTTAGCCCAAGTGTTTGACCCATCCCTAGAATTTCTTCTGTTAATCTCCTATCTTTTTATATCTTTGAAACCTCCTTGTGGCAGTTTGATAATTATGAATTCCAAAAATAGATACTGAATTATGTTTGTAAACTGGTCTGTTCCTTTGGCCATATTAGATTATATTAGATTCAAAGGTTTCACTTTTACTTGATTCAATAATGATTAAGGCTTTGATTGGGCCACGTTAGTAGCACGTTGAGTCCCTGCCCCTTTGGTGGGCAAGGACTCACAGAGAAGCCACACCACAGAAAGGGAGGTTGGGGTCTTAATGCTGGAGCCCTGTACAGTAAACACACAGAGAAGCAGATATGTGAGGAAGGAGAGAAGGCTCTCTTCGATAAGGCAGAGGCCCCGGGAAAAGAGACCAGCCGTTAGCCTGATAGTCTATAGCTGGCCTTGTGGAGAGAGCAGAGCAGCTGAGCCCAGAAAGAAATGAGCCCCAGGAAGAGAGGAACCCAGGAAGCCTGAACTCTTGCAGTCATGTGCAGCTGTCTCGCTCCAACACATGGCAACAGATATTGGTAAGGGAAGTAACTTATACTTTATGGCCTGGTACCTGTAAGCTTCTACTCCAAATAAATACCGTTAATAAAAGCCAGAAGATTTCTGGTATTTTACATCAACACCTCTTTGGCTGATTAATACACACAATAAAGTCCAGGGCATCAAGAAAGTGCCACTTAGCATCTTACTAAGTGCTGGTGAATAATAATCCCCATCCATCAGAGGTTTAACTTATATGTGGGTCCCTAAATCCATTGTCAGCCCTGGCACTTAAAATGAACTATCCAAACGTTATTGAATTGCATGATATAGCAATTGATTTCAGGAGCCTGTAAATAATCCATAAGATTCAAAGTTTTTCTCCTCTGCATCGACCTGGATACACTTTTAAATCAGATAAAGAAATGTTTTTGTTGTTGTTGCAGCTAATCTTGATTCACCAACCATTGTTTAGCATAGTCATTGCAAGGCCAAAATTCCTATATCAGAGCAGTACTGTTTGAGTAAATGGTTAAAAACTCAAACTTTAAAAGAAAAAAATTTCTTCTGCTATAGGAAACAAGTTTGGCTAAAATGCCTGCATAGTAAAGGTATGTCTGTTTTTAACTGAACCTTAACTAGAAGATAAAAAAATACCTGTGAATGTTTATCCCCTATGAACTACAGCCAGAAGGCAAGTCACAAATGTGCCCAAGTCATGTGCATACTAGAGCCTGAAACACAAGAACAGCTAAAGATTTCTTGTAGCAGTTTGCAGTGTTAGCCTCCAGATAAGGCCTAATATTTATTGAGCTCTTATAATATTTCTTGTTTTGATAAGCCTACTCTTCAAGCATTTCTAGCTTATGTAGATATCAATGGCAGACATTCCTTCCAGGTTCTATCCAACAGAGTATGAATGCAATTTCTGATAAGCAGATGGGGATCTAAGCATCTGCTTTCTTTATATACTCCAAGGTATAAAATCTCTAGAACTATTGGATTAGAGAATGTAATTTATAATTGAAGACAAACAAACCAGGCTTCCCATTACTCCCTAAGAATTCTGAAACTTAGATCCAGCCACTGGGTAATATTGGATTTGCAGAGAGACTATGTCTATGTAACCAGCCAGCAGAAGTGATATGGATTGGGGCTTGTCCCAAAGAACGAGCTTTCAAACCAGAAGAGAAGTGTCTTCTAGAAAGCAGTCACTGCGCCAGATCTGTTTACTCCAAAGAACAAAGCAGAGTCCACTATCTTTATCTGAGCATAATATCACTTTCTGTAGGGAAGAGTTTTACAAACAGAGATGCCCACTGTAACCACAGGGAGAGGATGAATAAATCCAAATTAGTTGTCTATACATAGGCCAGCCAATTCAGATTCTCTGAGAATGAAATGCAAGAATAAATATATATTTTAAAAAAATTATCCAGACAATTTGTGCAGTCTAGGCTGAGGGCCACCTCTTACAAGATTGGATACCCCATGCCTTGTTAGGAAGCCAGTAAAGTCTAGCATATTTTGAGTGAATACTGTGAGCTGAGCAATCAATATAATCCACATCAAAGCTCCATGAAACAGGTAAGATAATCACAGTATTTCATTGATGATAAAAGTGGAGCTCAGAAAGGCTTAGTGAAAGACTCACTATTTTAAATTTAGTCTACTGTCTCCAGAGGTGGGAACTTAACCACCCCACACTATTCTGCTCCTGAGGATGCCAGGAACCTAACAATCGCTCCGATCAATACATTCCTCTTTTTGCAGAGAAGGTCAAATAAGGTTTGTAGAAACTAGAAGAGTTCATTCCAACGTTCCTTGCTTAAAGAGAGGAATGTAATTCCCTTTTGTGGAGGTGAGGATGAAGAATAAAGGTTTCCATAAACTAACATATGAAGAGATTTTAAAAATGTGTGTAGGGAAGCAGGAAATCAATAATGAGAAATGGTTAGAACTGTTAAGCATTTGAAGTCAAATAGTACATTTTTATAATTTAAATAACCATCATTTTTACAATATCTCATGAATGAACATAAGGCTGCAGGAAAGGGGACAAAAAATTCACATCTTGGGACATTAACCACTGTGTCAGCAAATGGAAGGTGATGCCTTACTCAATAGCTCAGATATTTTAAAAGATGAAGCCAAAACAGAAAGATGATTTTCTTTCATTTCTTATATCATATTTCTTAATATCTGCAAACGTATGGGTTAATATAAATTGGACCTTGCTTTATGCATGTTTTCTCAAAATGTGTAAGTCTTTATTTGTGAAATATTATATTAACTTTGCTAATAATAGAAATTTTAACACTGAAGAGGATATAAATGACTTATGGTAATTTCTATAGAGTACATAATCATTCCAATTCATTTTCTTTTCAGATCAGGATTTTTACATAATGAATTTGAAGGACATGGCATATATCTATAATGTGATCATATAGAAAAATATATATCATTTCAGTAGGCTCTTGGAACACTTCACATGTAGAAAAAATGCATTCCTGTAAACAGATTTGCTACTTTTTTTCATGTCTTTCTTTTTAAGATATGAATCATTATTCTCTTATGAGAAGAGATCTAGAAGGAGGATGAAAGCTTCTAGCAACTGTGCTGGAAGAGGGCTGCAGGGAGCTTGTGAGCTGACACATTGCATCTTCGGAGCTCACCTGTCAGCTGCTCCTTTCTATGCTAGGGAAATTTCTAAGGCATTGGAACTGGAAAAATTAGGTTAATTCAACAGGTTTCTCTAACTTTTTGTGGAAGATTGCATGAGGATTAAATTTTTAAGCATCCTCAAACTATATAAATTTTGTAATTAATTGAACAGTACCTGTAATTTATGCTTTAACAGTGCTTGTGATGTTTCTGGAATGGAAAAACAGTAATTTTAAATTCATTTATTGTAGTTATCATCTCATATTCATTTGTGTAACAATCAGTTCACCTATGAGTGACTTATCACCTCTCTTCTCCTCCTGCTCTCTTCCCCACACCAATACTTTGGTTTTCCATACTAGTCACATTGACCATTTTTTGTTCATCATATAATTTAGGCTTTCCAATGATCAAGCCCTTGGGGATGGCATGTGTCCATGGGCATAATCTGGTCAGAAAGGAAGACTCTCTGGCCCTACCTAAGACCTACTCAATCTGAATCTTCATTTTAACAAGATGTCTAATACATTCATTGACAATAAAATATGAGTAGCACTGATTTAGGCCACCTATTGCTGACGTTCTTTGAATTTGATTTTCCTATTGCTCCTTTTGCTGAATTTGCCTAGCTGATTCCTACTCATTCTTCAGAGTTCAGCTCAAAGTGGGGAGCTAAGTAATTTGAGCTGCTGTTAGCAATCGGGGTACAATTTTATTTAGTGTTGAGTCATGACAGGAACCTAAGTACTTTGGCCTAATTTAAATGTTTTCATTAGCCATAACTAACCATGTTAATAAACATACTTATAGAAGCAACTCTTACATATATACTGAAGCTTACATACAGTGTGCATGGAAAATTTTGGCATAAAGTACAGTTTTAATTTTTAAAATGAGATGTGTCTGCAATGACTTGACATTTAGGATTTCAAAGTCTGTAATGCCCTGTGGAAAACCTGGACTTCTCATAGGTGTCCAAGTCAGCAATGCCCAGTTGAACAGCATAAATTTGTCCTAAAGGGAATCCTTAGATACTCTTTTGGGAATTTCATGTGTGCAATTTTACAATTGGTTAGCACTTGTTTACAAATCCAACTTATATAAAAAACATTTTCCTGAGTCTGGGAAAAGAAGCCTCCAAAATAAATCACTGTTGAAAGAATTGCTCCCTATATAATTGTCATTCCTGTACTACTGTGTTTTTCCTACTTTAAAAACCCTAACACCTTTAAAGGTTCTCTAAATTTTTTACAATACATAGGTAAGAGAGAAATAATTTTTTTAGTTTTCATTGTTTTTATATAAAAAGTTAAAATACTTTTTAATTTATAAAAAAGTATTGGGTTTAAAAGATGCCAAAATAACCAGGTGAAAAATTGGAAAAATAGTGAATAATCTGTATATATTTTTTAAATACTCTAAAATCTGGATAAGCAAAATACCTGTAAGACTGAATTGCTCATTTGTATATGTTTTATTATACTGTTAATGTATCTATAGTGACTTTTTAAGATGTTAGGTTGAATTAGAACAGTAAACAACTAAATATCAGATTTAAAGATTCAGGACATAATCATCTGATATAAATAAATCATTCTGATGATTCTGATAAAATTAGACATTGTGTATAAACATCTTCATTGTTTAAAACTATTTAAGGTAAGTCATTTAAATATTAATTTCTTAATTCCTTCCCCTTCTTCAGACAGTACTTTCAGATATATCTATCTATATCCATATCTAATATATATCTATCTCTATATCTAATCAATGTATATCAGGACATAGTCATAAAATGTCTACTTCACTTTCTCTTTCCAGTATCTATGACTTACTATATATTCACAACACAAATTGTATCTAAGAATATTGGGGTTGCTTGGGAGTCCATTTCAAATAAAATCCAATTAAGACCTAGAATGATTGGTTTAATTTTTTATATACACTTTCTAGAAATCTAGACTTTAGCTCAATTTTATTTTGCCAAAAAACAGATGGACAAAAGAGTTTACACTAGAAAAACAGTAGTATTTCTAAAGAAAGTCATTTCTAATCATTTTTATAGCAAAGATAAAGCAAGATACAGATTTTATGTATGAAATATTGTCACTCAAAGCTAGTGTATTTATGAACAATGCAGTGTTTCTAAAGTAATATTTAAAATCAAAGTCCCTCCTTCATACACAAACAATATAGGGAAATAAGCTTTGAATTTTGACCAAAAAATAAAAATGCCTAGAACTGACAGAACATTTAGTGCATATCAGGTTAAGACACACATTCACCTCCAAACTACTAAATCTTCCTCTTTGTTTCACCTTCATCCTTTCTCTGATACTCTCATTCTCCCTCTTCCTTGGCTTATTTTCCTTCACTTATCCATCAATGTCTCGTTATTCTCCATCTATTTCTCTTACTCTCTCATTTTCTCATCTTGTTTTCTTCCTATCCACCCAAATTTCCTTTTCTACTTATACTACCCTCTAGATTCTCTCCTCTCTCCTCTTCTCAAATGTTCCACAGGAAAACAATTTTAATTTTCTCTACCAGCAGTAGACTGTTTTTTACATATCATAGACTACAATGGAAGACTGTCATTCTCCTCATTGTTAAACTGCTTGTTTCCCATTCACTTTTTTCTCTTGCCTAACTCTATCACTAAATGGAAATTTGTACTTCTCTCATTAAAGCCATTAACAATTTCTAAATTTACACACTTAATCATTTCTGCTCAATCCTTCTCCTAACAGGACATATATTTGGGCCTTTGACTAAACTTCACTTTATCATTCCTAAGGATCTTTCTTTTTACCTCAATAACAATAGGTTTTACTGTTCTCCTCCTGTTTTGCTGACCACTCTTCTAAGTAGACTTTTCTAGTTTTCTCTTTTCTTTCTTTTGTGGCAGCCAGGGTTCTCGGTTTCTAGCGACAGAGTCTATCTTTGGTGATTTAAGCAGCAAGTGGGTTTATTGGATGGAAATGACTGTAACATAGAATACTTGGGAAGGTTAGAGGAATCAGCTGGGAAAATTTGTAGAAACAGAAGAAAGCAAGGCATACATATGCTGAATATCAGATGGCACAGGTCATACACAGGTCATCCACTGGCATGGATGCAGGATACATTTTCTGGAGTCTTATAGTGCTGCTTTGGCTGCCTTTGCTATCACAATTCTCTTTTGCCCCTGTACATATGTCTTCACATTCCAAATCTAGGAAACGTGGGTTTGATTGGCCAAACCTAGGTCAAGTCCCTTCGATGCAGAAGAAAGTGGGATGAGAAAGCAAGGTTACTAGTCTTTGGAATTTTACAAAGACTTGTAGCCTCTGATTCCAAACATGACTCATGCGATGCGAAAGGGGATAAGATCTTGCCCATCCGATAAATAACATATATCTACTACGTCCGTTAATGCCACTTCATTAAAATACTTTCCTTGACCTTTTCTTTTCTTCTATTCACTTCCCTTGGATCCAAAACCATCACTTCATCTACTCCAATGCTTCCAAGTCATTTTTTTCTATTCTACTCTTGCAGAACCATATTCCTAGTACATCTCACCTGGTTATCCAGCGGACGTTTCTCTGCATACATTTACTAATACATCTAATTTCTCAATTTCAATTTTTAATGATCACCTACCCAGTCATCAAGTCACTACTCTTTCATTCACTGATGATTCTATTCACATGTAAAATATCCCTCTGTCTTAGTGACTCTAAATTCTGAATTTTTGAAATCTATCTCTTCATCTTCTTGTCACACTCCCAATGTCACAACACACTGAACTAGACAATTAATATGTATTTCAGTCACCTGGGAAGCATTTCTTTAACTGCATGTTCCTGGACCTCATTTTTTGACCTCATGAATCAATTTCTACAGTACTATCTCACAATCTCTGTTTAGCACAAAAACTTCCTCTGGTCAATTCTGATGTTATAATCTGCTTTGGGAACTGAAAGGCAATAGTAGCAGCTGCCTCCCTAGAATGCCTGACTCCAGTTTCGGCACCTTGTGGCTTATTTTCTATACTACCAAATAATAAATTTAAAATATATTACAATGTCTTTCCCTGTCTTGAAACTATTCAGTATATGGATATTGAGTGAGTGGTAAAGATCAACATTCTTCACATAGCAATCATTTCATTTTAAAATCCAAGCCCTTCAAAATTCTTTTCATTTGATTTTCCATCAATGTCACATAGAATTTCTTCTTATTCTCATCAGTGTCCCTATAGATTTAGAATATAGTTAGCATGTCTTTTGTGTTTTCTAAATCTAGTCATTCCTACATATTTTTTAAGTAAAATAATTGCATTCATTGCCATTTTTTTAATCCTCCAAAATAGTTCCACCAGTTATAGTAATAACAAATAAATGTAAAAGTTTTTTTTCTGATAAAAAGATGGTCTTATTTTAAATGCCCTACTCCAATTTTTATCTTATAAAATAGTTAGTGAATGATCCTTATTCATTTTTTCCATCTTATTTTAGGGGGCATCCAGTGAGGACATGGAAAATCAAAATGCATCACTGCTGATAGAATTTATTCTCACAGGGTTTACGGATCGACCAGAGTGGAAAATCTCCCTATTCCTGCTGTTCCTGGTGGTATATCTCATCACCATGGTGGGGAATTTAGGACTGATTGCTCTCTTCTGTAATGACCCTCACCTTCACACACCCATGTACTTATTCCTTGGGTGTTTAGCCTTTGTGGATGCTTGGCTATCATCCACAGTGACCCCCAAGATGCTGGTTAACTTCTTAGCCAAGAGTAAAATGATATCTCAATCTGAATGCATGATACAATGTTTTTCTTTTTTAATCAGTGCAACCACAGAGTGTTTTCTCCTGGCAACAATGGCATATGATCGCTATGTAGCCATATGCCACCCATTACTTTACCCAGTGATCATGACCAATAGACTATGCATCCAGCTGTCAGTCTGTTCATTTGTAGGTGGCCTTCTTCATGCCTTAATTCATGAATGTTTTTTATTCCAATTAACCTTCTGTAAGTCCAACATAATACATCACTTCTACTGTGACCTCATACCACTCTTTACGATTTCCTGTAGTGATGCATCTATTAATTTTCTGGTGCTTTTTATTTTCTCTGGTTCAATTCAGGTATTCACCATTTTGACCGTTCTTGTTTCTTATACCTCTATACTCTTTACAGTCTTAAAGAATAATTCTGTAAAAGGCATCAGGAAAGCATTCTCCACTTGTGGGGCCCATCTCTTTTCTGTCTCTTTATACTATGGCCCTCTTCTCTTCATGTATGTGCACCCTCGATCTTCTCAAGCAGATGATCAAGACATGATGGATTCTCTGTTTTATACTGTCATAATTCCTTTTTTAAATCCATTTATCTATAGCCTAAGAAATAAAAAGGTTATAGATTCACTGGCCAAAATGTTAAAAGTAAAATATTAACGTATAGTTCTTTTATTTTTTTTTTATTTTTAAAAATAGTTATAAAATTGAACAGTTAGATGTGATTATTATATGATTAGTGCATAAAGGTTTCTGTAATTATAATTGTCATTGTATTTTTTAAAAACTTGTTGTTGTAGTTATTCCCATTTTAACCAAGGAACATTTCCTAACATTCTATGAGCTATCGTTACTCTGATAACAAGGTCAGAAAAAACATCAAAAGTAAACTACAGACCAATTTTCCTCATTATTATAGATGCAAAAATCACCAACACAATTCTAGCAACTTGAATAAAAGTACATATATAAATTGATTTTAAACCATGCATAGTGTTTTAATGACTTGAGTTATTAGTACTTAGTGAGCTCCTTAAAATATTTATGTATATTATTCAAAAATATACAATGAATTTTAACGTCATGCATGTCATTTAAATCAGAAAGCAAATGTAAATATTTTAAATGCTTATATATTCTTCAATGTGGCTTGTAAATGTATTAGTTGCTGAGGTAATGTAGTTTCTCTGAAATGGACTTGAGTATGATGACTTTGATTTCTAGACCACTGTTTGTCCTAGAGACTCATATCAAATTTAACTATAGAGTGGTAGCAAGCTTATGTTTGGGTAAGCACAGGTATGCCCCAGCAATTCTGGTCAAGTTCTTTCATTCTCATTCATCAAAAATTCTTTCATTCTTATTCATTTGGAAATGTTGAATTTCAGTTCATGTAGTGTTTCACTTCACATACCATGCAGAAAAATAAGGAGAAATGAGAATACATTCAGAATGAAAATGTTAAATGTGTTAAGAAAGTGATAGCAGGGCCAAACTGTAAGAGGTTACTCATAGCTCAGTGCATCCATGTGACAGGAGAGGAGGTAATTTGCCTCTCACTGTAAATATACCAACAACATACAAAAAGCACTTTATGAAGGTATATTGACAGTTGTAGAATGTGTTATAACTTGCATCTCCCAAGTTGTCCTCGATTTAGTATTTGTTGACAGACCCCAGCTACCTTAGTTTATTCTCCAATCCCTGAATATATCTTGTGCTTTCAAACTTTCATGATTTTAACTTTAATGCTGTTCCTTCGGCCTACAATGTCCTTCTATAAATTTTCCGCCTATTGAAATCTGATTTAGCCTTTAAATATTGTAGGAAATACCTTCTCTTAAATATGCCTTCCTTTGGTCTTCTAAGTTACGTCCTTCTATGTGTCCCCAATCATCTTGTTCACACTTCTTTTTAAATACTTAACTCAGTCTGAACTGCTTAATATATAGCTGTGTAAATTATACTCCCATCTATAATGGGATCCCCATAATGTCAGAAGTTATTTCTTATTTTCTATGCAGCATCTTTTCCAGCTCTACTCTTTCCTGTGTGCCTTTCTACCCCATGTCTTATTCAGTGACTCCTCTATTGTAAAACTGAAAAGATGTTGAATGGAATTGAATGATATTTTCTGCAACCAATTCCATTGTTATTTATTGAGATCCTACATTATCTGCAGCCATGAGAAGTCTGCAGTGTGGAAAGTCCAAAGAAAATTAATTCAGCTGAGAATAAACAGACTTATTATGAAGAACAGATCTGGAAATATATAAGTTAAGGATAAGTAGGAATCCTATTCATCAAAAAGGCAATAATTATGTGGCAGATCAGAAAGTTGGGAATTTTCTCATTCAGGGAATCAGATCTCACAAAAATGGATGAATAGGTTTTGGTCAGAGTAATCAGTAAAAGAGGGTATTTCAGATGAAGAGCAAATTCCGAGTAAATATTCTGTTAGTATGAATTCCAGTGCATTGAGGAATATAGATTCACTCAAGGTAGATTCTCTATTTTTTTAAATTTTAGGTTAAATGAAATATCATGCATAAAATACATAGTTCCCTATACCTTAGTTGCATCTTGCATAGGTGTGGTTAATGTGTTACTCTTTGTGGCAGTTTGAGATTATTTTATGAATCCCCAAAAGAGAAAGATTTTGTTTGTAAACCAATCTATTCATTGGGTGTGAAACTCTTTGATTGCATTAAATTTAATTGAAGGGTCTTTGATTAGATTATTTGATTATTGCTTTGGTCTTTTGATTTGACTATGTCAGTGGGTATGACTCAGGCTAAGTCCCTGCCTCCTGTTTAGTCTGATATAAACAAACACTCACTAAGACACACACCAGAAGAGAGAACTCTGTTATATTTGATCTTGTCATGTGATAGAAAGGGGAAGGCTCAAACAGTTGAGGGCCTAGGGAAGAGACACACCATTTGCCTGATAGCTTACAGCTGAATTTGGGAAGAAAGTGGAACAGCCGAGACTGATATAGGAAGCCCTAAGAGACAAGCCCTATGCCAACTTACAGCTGAAATCAGGAAGAAAGCAGAGCAGCTGAGCCTGAGAGAGGCAGCCCAGAGGGGAAAGTTGAAATCTCACAGAGTTCCTCAAGACATCTTGCTTCACCATGTGGCAACACACTGGGATCAACAGTAGGTAACTTTGGTGAGAAAGCATCTCTGCTGAAGCCTTGATTTGGCCTTGGAAATTGTAAGATTTTACTCCCAAATAAATTTCCATTGGAAAAGCTAACAGATTTCTGGTGCTTTGCATTTTCAGCTTTTTGGCAGACTAAAACACTATTCATGAAACAACATTTTTATGATTGTACTACTGACTGTGGTCCGTCATTTATAATAGGGTTCATTCTGTTGTACAGTCCTATGCTTTTTTTATTTTAGTGAGACTATACAATTTTTGTCCTTTTGCTTCTGGCTTATTTCATTCAACATAATATCCTCTGGGTTCATCCCCATTGTCATATGCATCCCAATTTCATTTCTTTTTACAGCTAAATAGTATTCCATTGTATGTATATACTACATTTTGTTTGTCCATTCATTTGTTGATGGGCAATTGGGCTGATTCCATTTAATATTTGTTTTTGATATTTATAAGTCCAAAATTTTGAAATTAAAATACTCATTGACTTTTTTCTGCTGTGATTTCTTTCATGCTTTTGAAAAATTATTTCCTTAATCCATGATCAGATATTAACCAATATGTCATTTTCTCTTTTTTTCTTCTATTCTCTCTCCTCTTTGTCATCTTCCTTCGTCTTTTTAAAACAATATATATTTTATTATAGAAATTGTGAACTTACAAAACAATCATGAACATGTATGGAATTCCCATTCAACACCCCTCCACCAACACACTATATTGTTGTGGAACATTCATTACAGATTATGAGAAAATAGCATCAGGCTATTACCACTAACTATGGACTATAGCATACATTTAGTATATTTTTACACATACTCCCCCCCCCCCCATTATCAACACTGAACATCTTTGGCATTGATGCAAGAATATTACAGTATAAGCTATGAAAGCTAAGAGATTTCAAAATGATTTGAGAGGTCATTCCAGAGATTTCACTTATGCATTTGTCAGGCAATTCTAATTGCCACTGTGAGCAAAGCTTCAAATAGGGGTGTTCCTGAGGGCTCTAGAGTCATCCAGACAATATAGACAAGTAACACAATCCTTTGAAATCAGCACGTTGCCTTAAAATATATGGAAACTTATTTCCCCAATGTAGCAGTTAGACTCATTTATAATTTCACTACAAATGATTCTTCTACCCCTTTTATTTGAGCCTATAATTAGCAGTACACCCATTAAATATATGTCTAAGGGACTGAAACTTTTGGTCTGTTCATATGCCATTTGAGCTCTGAACTTCAGAAGAGTTGTGGCCCATACCTACACTCCAGATCATCAGACTCACCCAGGACAACTAACAAAAGGATGATGATTAACAACCTCCATCCCAAAAAACAGAGTGTATCTACAGCTGCAAGCAAAATCATTCCTTCCATCTACCCCATAAGATCTAAGACCCTCTCAATCTGAGGCAGAGTGGGCATCAACATCCCAAAACACTCAAGACTGAGGAATGAAAAAACATAAGGGGTGTGATGGTTAGGCTATTATGTCAACTAGACCTGGTAATGGTGCCCAGTTAATTAGTCAAGTAAGAACTGAGCTAATTGTAATACAAGAACATTTCATGGGCTTTAATCATCAGTGAGTTGATTGCATAGATGGCTTATTACATCTACAATCAACCAAAGAGATTGTTGTCAGAAATGAATGATGCCTTATCCAATCAGTTGAAGGACTTAAAAGGGGAATTTATTTCAGCATTTAGAGAGAGAATTCCCAGCTCCACTTCAGACAGCCAATGACTCCTGGCAAGTCATCAAGGGTCTTCATTGGAGCCCCTGGTTTGTAGCCTGCCCTGCAGATTTTGGACTTGTGCATTCCCACAGTTCCATGAGAGAATTTTATAAAATCTCATACTAATTACAGATAGCGCTTCTTGGTTCTATTTCCCTAGACAACCTTGAATAATACAGCTTGGTGCTGTGATGGTCCTTGAGAAACAATCTTAAAAATGGTATTTTCTGAAGTGGTTCTGGCACATTTGCAATTGGCCCTCTACTCTGATTGGATTCAAGGGTACTAATGACTCCCTTTGCAATAATCAAGAGGCCACTGACAGTCCATGGTGTGAAATGGCAAAGGAGATATGCAAAATATCACCACTGAATCCTGAAACTTCCATGCTTATAAGAGTCAAGAATCTGGGTTAGAGTGTTTTCAACACCTTAACAGAGTTTTGTGGAGTCAAAAAATACAATGATGTTGGATGCCTATTCCTAAATACTCTGGATGCAGTTACAAAAGAAAGGGGTGAACTACAGGCTTCAAATTTGCAATGTAAATGCCACATGAATGAAGTTTCTATATGTTCTCTGGAAGAAAACCTCATTTTGTGCAGCCACAGACTTGAGATTTCTGAAAACCAGACTCAGAGTCTCATTGTATAAGTAGCAGAGTTACAACAGAAACTAAAATCTCAACCTTGCAGGATGTATGCTGGTAAAGTGAGGGCATCGATTGGAAAGGAGTGGAACCCTGAGGATTGGGATGGCAATATATGGGTTGATGATGATTTTGGTGGGGAACCCTAAATTCTGCTGAGACTTGCCAGATAAACCTCTGATGGACTGTCCTCTGGAAACCACACAATATCAAGCTTGTATTACCCAGCCTCGAGCCTGTCAAAGAGAATCAGGACCTCCTTCCAGCCCTGAGGCGGGAACCAGCCAAACTCCTGCCTTCACTGCCCAAACTCCTCTCTGCTCTGAGGAATCTGCCATCCAACCCCTCTGAAGAGATGAATCCTGTCTTACCAAACAAATATGCAAAAGAATGCCCTGAGGGTAGTAGCTTGCAAGACATTTCTAATCCTTCTACTCTACCTTCACCAAGCCACTTCTCTTGGAGACCTATTACAAAACTCAAATCACAACAAGACCCCAAAGGAAAAGTACAAAGTGTGACCCATGAGTAAGTATACTATACTCTAAACTGAGCTTTCCATTTATATACACAGAAATCAGAAGAATATGTGTTGGAATAGATATTAAGGGCAAAGAATAGTGGGGGAAGGAATATAAAGTTGAATCAGGCTGAATTTATTGATATGGACTCTCTAAGCAAGAATTCTAGATTTAACATTGTAGTTTGAGGGATTAGAAAGGGCTCTAACAGTCTGTTTGGGTGGCTGACTGAAACTTGGACCAAAAGATGTCCTAGAATGTCTGAGGTCGGGATGCCTGATTTACCTTGTTATACTGTAGAAGAGGGAATTCAAAGGCTTAGAGAGATTGGTATGCTAGAATGGATTTACCATTTAAGACCTGCCCACCCAGCCCAGGAATATCCAGAGGGCACATCATTAACCAGGACAGTGAGGAATAAATGTGTAAGATTAACTCCATCTTTCCTGAAGAGCTCTGTGAATTCTCTTCGCTGTAATCCAGATATTACTGTGGGAACTTCTGTCATGGAACTAGAATACTTAAACATTATGGAAGATGACAGTAGATTATGGTAAACTTAACCAGGAGGTGACTCCAATCGCAGCTGCTGTCCCAGATGTTGAATCATTGTTTGAGTAAATCAACACATCCCCTGGTACCTCATATGCAGCTATTGATCTGGCAAATGCTTTTTTTCTCAATTGCCATTAGTAAGGAGCACCAGAAATAGTTTGCTTTCAGCTGGCAAATCCACCAGCAATATGCCTACACTGTCCTGCCTCGGGGGTATATTAACTCTCTAGCCATATGTCATAATATTGTCCACAGGGAGCTTAGTCATCTCTCCCTCCCAGAAGACATCACACTGATCCATTATATAGATGATATCATGTTGATTGGACCTAGTGAGCAGGAAGTAGCAATGACCCTAGACTTATAGTTAAGGCATTTGTTTGATGGGAGTTTAATCCAAAAAAAAAAAAAAAAAGTACAGAGGACTTTCATCTCGGTGAAATTTCCAGATGTCCAATGGTGCAGTGCATGTTGAGATATCCCTTCTAAAGTGAAAGCTGCTGTATTTGGCCCCTCCTAAGAACAAAAAAGAGGCACAATGCTTTGTTAGTCTCTCCAGATTTTGGAGACAACATATTCCTCATTTGGGTGTGTTACTACAGCCCATTTACTGAGTTACCAACAAAGCTGCTAGTTTTGATTGGGGATTGTAACAAAAGTAGGCTCTGTCCTACTGTTATGGGGTGCCTAATGGTTGCCACCTGGAAGCCTCCTTGTTGCTCAAATGTGGCTTCTCTCTAAGCCAAACTCAGCATATGAATGCATTACCTTCCCCCCAACGTGGGACATGACTCCTGGGGATGAGCCTCCCTGGCAATGAGGGATTAATACCAAGTGCCAACTGGCAACACGATTGGAAAAAGACCTTGAATAAAAGAGGGAAAAGGTAAAGAGAAATGAGTTCATGTGGCTAAGAGACTTCAAAGAGAGTCGGGAGGTCATTCCAGAGGTAATGCTTATGCACACCTTAGTAGGATCTCATAGAACAGCAAAGTGGATATCACCCCACACAGAGGGGCTCCTGAGGGCTCTGGAGACACCCAGGTCCTATATAAGGGGGGATAGCCCCAGAGATTGATGCCTTATTAGTGGGCTCTACTTTGGAATCTGTGCTCCTGAGAGTGACAGAGTTGGACTCAAATAAGTCCTCCCTGCACATGGTCCAATAGTCCCTTCTATTCAAACCTATATGTGATGCCGGAGTTTTTAGGTGTACTTCCAGAGACTTGAGCCTCTGGCCTACCTATGTGCCAGCTATGCCTGGAATCTCGGTGGAGCTGCAACTCTTACCCTACAGCTCAATTGACTCATCCAAGTCACCTGGCGAGGAGATGACAATGGGCAACAGACTTCCCAGGGAATGGAGAGGGTCTGCACCTGCAGGCAGGCTAATCCCATCCACCATATCCATGGGATATAAGCCCTCTCTCATTTGGAGGTGGAGTGGACATCACGACCCCAGTCCCCTCAGGATTGGGGGAAGAGCTATGGACTAGAGTGGACTTAATGGTATTCTGTTGTAGACATATTGTGATTCAAGCAATGGAAGAAATTATAACAATGAGGTGGAGCCGGTGGCCACTGGACATTTTCGGGGCAGGGAGGGGAAGGGCAGTTGAAAAACAGGGGCTTTTTCGGGACTTAGGTGTTGTCCTGAGTGGCGTTGTGGCGACAGATGTAGGCCATTTTACATCAGCATATACCATGCAGAACTGTGTGGGAGAGAGTGTGGTCTACGATGTGAACTGTGGTCTATGCTTGGTGGCAAGGCCCCAGGGTGTATATATCCATTACGGGTGATGTGCCACATTGATGAAGGATGTTTGTGTGGGATGTTGTGGGAAGTGTGAGAGGTGGGGAACATGGGAATCCCTGTAATTTCTGTGTAATATCTAGGTAATCTAAGCACCTTTTAAAATATATTTACATATTAAAATATATATATATATAAACATTCTGGAAGTCTAAAAAAAAAAATAGGCTCTGTGACAAATAGGCTGCTGTGCAAGCTGCACTGCCTTGTGGGTCATATGATGCAGCAAATCCAATGGTGCTGGAAGTGTCAGTGCAAAATAGAAATGCCATCTAGAGTGTTCGGCAGGCCCCTATAGGAGATTCACAATGAAGATGCTTAGGATTTTGGAGCAAAGCCCTGCCATCCTCTGCAGATAACAACTCTCCTTTTGAGAAAAGCTTTTGGACTGACACTGGGCTTTAATAGAAACTGAATGCTTAACCATGGGCCACCAAGTTACCATGAGAACTGAGCTGCCTAACATGAGCTGGGTATTGTATGACTCACCAAAGCATAAAGTTGGGCATGTACAGCAGCACTCCATCATAAAGTGGAAGTCGTATATATGAGATAGGGCTCAAGTGGGTTGTGAAGGCACAAGCAAGTTACATGAGAAATTAGTCCAAATGTCCATTGTCACCACTCATGCCATGTTACTTTCTCTTTCCCACCACACCTAGGACCTCTTGGGGAGCTCCTTAATCAATTGACTCAGGCAGTGAAAAGTCAGTTCTGGTTTACAGATGGTTCTGCATAATATGCAGTTACCACCCAAAAGCTGGACAGCTGCAGCATTGCAACCCCTTTCTAAGACATCCCTGAAGGACAGTGGTGAGGGCAAATCCTCTCAGTGGCCAAAATTTTGAGCAGTGCAACTAGTTGTTCAGTTTTTTGGAAGAGAAAATGGCCAGAGGTCTGTTTTTTCACTGATTCATGGGCTGTTGCCAATTGTTGGCTCAGGAACTTGGAAGGAACATGATTGGAAAATTGGTGACAAAGAGACCCTAAGAAGAGGTATGTGGATAGACCTTTCTGTTTGGGGAAAATCATGAAAATATTTGTGTCCAACATGAATGCTCACCAGAGGGTGACTTCAGCAGAGGAAGATTTTAATAATCAAGTGGATAAGATGACCCTCTGTAGCAGTTTGATATTGGCTATGAATTCCAAAAATAGATATTGAATTATGTTTGTAAATTGGCCTGTTTGTATATTAGATTACCTTGGATTCCGAGATTTTACTTTTACTTGATTAAATAATGATTGAAGCTTTGATTGGTCCACATCAGTAGGACACCAAGGGGGTAGGGACTCATATTACAACTGCACTTCAGAGAAGGGAGTTTGGAGTTTTTGTCCTGGAGATGGGAAGTAAAAATATAGAGAAGAAGATACGTGAGGAAGGAGAGAAGGTTCAATTGGACAGAGCAGAGGCCCTGGGAATACAGACAAGACATTTTCCTGATACTCTACAGCTGGCCTTTTTGAGAGAGCAGAGGAGTTGACCCCCAGAGAAACGAGCCCTTGGAAGAGAGGAACCCAGGAAGCCTGAACCCTGGAAGATATCAGCAACCATCTTGCTCCAATATGTGGCAACAGACTTTGGTGACTTAAGTAACATATGCTTTATGGCCTGGTAACTGTGGGCTTCTACCCCAAATAAATGCCCTTTTTAAAAGTCAACATATTTCTGGTATTTTGCATCAGAACCCCTTTTGACCTACTAAAACACCCTCCCTGTGACTAGCACTCAACCTCTTTCCCCAGCCACTCCTGTCATTTTCCAATGGGCTCATGAATTAAGTGGCCGTGGAAGTAAGGATGGAGGTTAGATATAGCTCAACAACATAGACTTCCCCTCACCCTGGCTGACTTGGCTACGGCCACTGCTGAGTGTCCAATCTGCCATTCAGCCCCCGATAGGGCATCATTCCCTGAGGTGATCAGCCTTCTACCTGGTATCAGGTTGATTACCTTGGACCACTCCATCACGGAAGGGTCAGCAATTTGTGTTAACTGGAATAGACACATACTCCGGATATGGGTTTGCCTTCCCTGCACACAATGCTTCTTCCGAAACTACCATCTGTGGACTTATGAAATGTCTTATATACCATTATGACATTCCACACAGCATTGCTTCTGATCAAGGAACCCATTTTACAGTAAATGATGTGTAGGAATGGGTATGCACTCATGGAATTCACTGGTCTTACCATGTTCTTCATCATCTGAAGCAGCTGGATTGATAGAATTGTGGAATTGCCTTTTGAAGACTCAATTACAGTGCCAACCAGGTGGCAATAACTTGCAGAGCTGGGGCAATGCTCTCCAGGAGGCTGTGTATGCTCTAAATCAGCATCCACTCTATGATGCTAATTCTCCCATAGCCAGGATTCATGGCTACAGGAATCAGGGGTAAAAATGGAAGTGGTACCACTCACTATTACCCCTAGTGATCTACTAGGAAAATTTTTCTTTCCTGTCCCTGAAACCTTAAGTCATGCTGGTCTACAGGTCCTAGTTCTAAAAGGAGTGCTTCCACCAGGGAACACAACAATGATTTCATTGATTCTGGGAGTTAAGATTGCTACCTGGCCACTTTGGGCTCCTCATGCATCTGAATCAACAGGCAAAGAAGGGAATTACTGTACTGGCTGAGATGATTGATCCTGACTATCACAGGGAATGCACCTAAAATAATGGATATTAAGAAGAGTTTGCCTGGAATACCTGAGATCCTCTAGGGCATCTATTAGTACTATCACATCCTGTGATTAAAGTCAATGGAAAAATTGCAAATATTTTATCCAAGCAGGACTTACAATGGCCCAGAATATTTAGGAATGAAAGTTTGCATCACCCCAACAGGGAAAGAACCATGGCCAGCTGAGGCACTTGCTGAGAGTAAAAGGAACATGGAATGGGTAGTGGAAGAAGGTAGTGGTAAATACAAACTTTGACCACATGCCAGTTACAGAAACAAGGACTGTAATGGTCATGAATATATCTTCCTTGCTTTGTTAATAGTATGACTGTATATGTACATAAAATGAATGTCTTCGTTTTCTTCCCTAACTTTTCCCCTTATCATATGACAATAGTTGTATTAGTTTCATGTCATAATTTCATAGAACAATTCTTAATTAGTTTCATGTCATAATTTCATAGAAAAATTCTAGGAAGATGGAGGATTAGAGAGGCATCAGGCTCACTTCTCTCCCAGAAACAATAGCTACAGGATAAGTAAAAACTGTCTAGAAAACTCTTGTAGGGTATATGACTCCAGGAGAAGGCTACATACCACTCAGAAGAAAGAGGGCAAAGAAGGAGATTCCATGGATAAGACATGTTAGTAAAGCTGCAACCACAGCTGCTGGCATGCATTCACCCACCTTCAGAGCAGATAGCAGTGGGGCCTCTGGCCCTGACAGGCAGCTGCAGACCGATTGGGTCACAGGGGCCCACTTCTCCAAGAAAAGGCAGAGACAGGGCTCTCAGCCTATGGCCAAACTGGCTTTTGGCCAGCAAACTTGGTCTGTAGTGTCCTGTGGGTCACCCCATTCCAGACTGCTTGGAGACATGAAATAGTAGTTCCTGGGAGCCTACAGGGAACAAAATAGATGGTGCGTACACGAACATCCTCGTTTTAGTCAAAGTTTTAATTCTTCCGTGAGAAAAGAGCAGGTGTGTCCACCTTACGGAGAAAGGAGTTTCCAGCAAGTTAATTTGCAAGGCTTGGCTCTGAATACTCACCCTGAGGGGAAATTATCTGAGACTTTGCTTCTACATCACCCACCTGGGCATGATTCCATGAACACATTCCTGGAAGGCTTTCAGTGGAAAAGTCTGTGAAAGAGTACCACCTGCTGGCAAACCAGGAAAGTGCATGCATAGAAGGAAATAGTAAATAAATGTAGACTTTTGGTACCTTTGCTGACCCCCTCCCCAAAGCCCCTCTAATCTGGTATTCACACTATTGCTTGGTCCATGGTTCTTGTATGAGCAGTTAAACAGGGGCAATTATAAAGACCTAGAACAATTGAACCAAGATTCAAAGAACATCAGTAACACACACATGTGCAGCACTAAATCCTAGGCAAGAGAAAGAATCTGATAGTGGCAGTTTGAGATTATTTTATGAATCCCAAAAAGAGAAAGATTATATTTGTAAACTAGTCTGTTTCTCTGGTTGTGAAGCCCTTTGATTGCATTAAATTCATTTGAGGGGACTTTGATTAGATTACTTGATAAGATTGCTTTTACCTTTTGATTGGGCTACATTAGTAAGGTGAAACTCAGGTTGGGTCCTACCCCCTTACTGTGTCTGAAAAAAATGGAAACACAGAGAAAGACTGATACAGACACAGGAAAAGTGAGCTCTGTCATTTTTTATCTTGCCATGTGACAAAAGGAGAAGCCCCAAATAGCTGAGGCCCCTGGGAAAGATGAGACGTTTGCCTGATAGCTTACAGTTGACATTGGGAAGAGAACAGAATAGTTAAGACTGATATAAACAGTCTCTCAATTAAACACTACTTAGTCTTCAACTTTTTACCTCTTAATTCCTACCTCTCTTTTAGTAAGGTTTCATCTCTAACGTGCCAACAACAAATTTAAAGACAATGCCTGTATTTAAAGAATGATATCTAAATTTCTGGGCCCCTTTTAATGGATAGCTGATTCATTCACTATTTATTTCAGAAATAGTATATCAAAACTGAATTAACCTTTTAGTAATATAGATATAGCAAATTTAATTCTACCAAATTCTCTAATACATACTATGCTTAGGCAAGACTTAAACTGCTTTCCATTCTTCTAACATTTTATTAGCTTTCATGACTCTGATATTTTGCATGTTAACTTTGCTTAGCATTCCCTTTCTAATCCTTCTCTTTCTAAAAAAAATTCTACAACTTTCAAGACCAACACCAAATGTCTTGTCCCATGTAATCAATAGAAAAAATGCCTCTATTATTTAGTGTGTATGTAAATTACATATATAAATGCTGGGCTTAATTGTAGAATATTTTAATATGATTGATCTGTTGATGTTATAGCTATTTTCTTGTGGATAAAATTGGAATCTCTCTTGCAGGGTTGGACCTTCTAGTGTCAATCACATTGTTTAGGAAGACATCAGCTCTCAGACAAGAAAACAAGAGCAGAGCTCTCCTCCCCTCTGTTCTTCACAATTTTATACAGGCTTAACTGGGGCTGAAGTATGCATGGTCTTCCACATGACTGGGAAAAAACAGCATCTGCCTCTCCATGTTAGATTTGGAGATAACACAGAAGCGTCACTACAAAGAAACATAAGCAAAAGATAAGCAACTCACACATATAAACCATATTATCCAAATCAGTAAATATCAGGCTATTTAAACATCCTGATCTCTCAAAATCAGTTATGTCATGCATGCCAATTAATGAGCTACTAATAAGAAAGTACCATAGTTAAAATATAATTTACCACTAATAAATTAGAGTGGTTTCAAGATTATCATAATAATACTGTCCTCATTCCTTTGCATTGAAATATGCTCTCTTGAATGGGAGAAAATGAAGAGGAATCATAGTTAGCTAGTTAATTAATAAATAGAGTAGTTTTAAGACTATCTAATAATACAATCCTCATTCCTTAGCATTAAGATATTGTCTTCTGAATTGTAGAAAATGAAGAGGAATCATAGCCAATTGTGAATGGCTCATAACCAGAGCAAGACCAAGGAGTGTGTGATGCAGTCAATATCATCTTCCAAGTTGCTTCTCCACAGGAAAGACTTGTTGAGTACTGCTCTTCTAGTTGTTGGATTTGTATCCCAATGATTGTCTCCAATCTAGCAAATGCCTGTACAAATGACCACTCAGTGTACTCTGTGCTGCTGGGAGTCATTTGATACAGAGTGAAGGGCAGAGCAATGATTTCTTATCTTCACCATGGTTTGGGCAACAGTGATGGACAATACCTAAGAGGAAATTGAATATCTCAGAAACGTTTGGGGGTCTTATACCCCATTGCTCTTCCAACATGGAGATTTACTTTCCACTGCCAACTAGAGTAGTATTTTATTATGGAAAATCTAGTTTTTTAAGGTAAGTATTTTTTGCACCATCAAAAAATTGTCATGTGCCATCTATGCATCTAGACTTCTATATGTTTGCTTATAGTATGGATTTTGACTTTGCTTTGTAATTATTTATTTACATGATGACTTCCCTAGTTCACTGAAAAGAATCAGCAAACAGAATTATAATTTATAATTCTATGAATTAACACAGTTTATTATCACTATGATTGGCATTGTAATATTCCCGATCAACTTTTGATCAATGACCTGAACATGATCAGAAAAGAAAATCAATCTATATCACATTAAATTTTCAGGTATTGATTTATTTTTTTGCTTTGTTTTGTTTTTCTATAAAGATCCTAGTTCAATTCATCTTTACTCCACAGTCTAATCTTACTTGGTACTTAAGAAGAACTCAATAAACATTTGTTGTTTGATTTTTAGTCTATGCCATATCAACATGCAAAGAGTAGCATTCAGAATGATGTGCTGAGTCACATACTCCTGAGTAATTTTTCTACAACTTAGGTTTGATCAACGAAGTCCTTTGACTTATAATTATGTAATGCCAATAATTTGAACATTCAATTCAGCTAAATAAAGTTCCTGAATTTTGCACTCTTTTCTCATTTACTTAAGACAATTCCTATAATTTCTGTCCACTGCAATCTCCTCCCATCAGGCATCCAGTATGCTAGGCAATTTAGTCTCCCCTTGATAACTGAAAGGCATCTCAAATATAACATGGATAAAATAAAATTCATTTTTCAATCTCCAAACCTGCCACCACACTAAATATTCTTCTTCCAACTTCCTTCAACACAATAAATCCCATCATCTTCCCCTCACATTTTCTTTGCTAGTCTTTTTACTTCCTTACAAGCACAAATCATCAGCAATCCTGATCCTGTTGACTCATTCTCTAATACATAAACCAAGTCAATCTGATTCTCCTATGTATACTGGTATAACTCTATTTATTGACTAATGAAGTATTCTAGATGGTTTCCCTACATACATGCTTACTCTTCATGATTCATTTTCTAAGATTATATAAAATGTTCAATTTTTAAAATGTAAATAAGTTACTGAAGCATAGCAGGTGTAGCTCAGTGGTTGAGCATATGTGGTTCCTAAAACATGGAATACCCTATTTCTACATTAAGGTATTTTCACTGCTTCGCATCTGAAAACTAGCATGTCCTTTCCCAGGCTGCCAGGAATGGCTCTTGCTGCTCATGCATTAGATTAAATGCTTAGCTTTCCCTCTATATCTTCCCCAATTATCTAATATAAAGTAACTCCAAGTCTGTCTTTATCACATCATCTTACATTATTTACAGTATTGCATTTATTATATTTATTTTTAATTCATGTATTTATTTACATCTGCCTCTCCAGCCTCCAATAAAAGAATGTAAGTTCTATGTGAACCGAATCTATAATAGTGCCTAGCATATAATTTGCAATCTGAAGTGTGCATTGCATTAAAGCATGGATAAATGGTGCAATAAATAGCAGCTGCTTTTTGGTACTAAAGAGGGAAATTTTCTAAATTTTTGTGAGAGAATTTTCATAAATTTGTAAGAAAACTTGAGAAAGAAAAAAATGATCTGTATTATTTTCTGATTCTTATGTATCTTTTCACTGACCCCACATTTTAGTGTCTAAGAGTAGATAAAGAGCAATATTTATAACTAGTTCTTTTGGCAGAGATTTTTTTCCACCTACACGTCCTAATATGCTCTCATGATAGTAGAAAGTTGGCCCATGATGCTATATCAGCACAAACTTGGTCATGTATCACCATATAAACATGGCATTCACTTGAAATAATCAAATTGCTCTAGAATTCAAGTTCTAAGGGAGGGAATTTGTTTGTTTTATTCTTTAATGTGTCCTCAGGGACATATAATAGTACCTGGTCAACAATTAATAACTATTAGTTGAATAAATGAATGAGAAAAGTATTTGTATGTTCATAAACCTGCCAAATAATGAGAACAATGGACCTAAATAATAAAGAATAGTGAGGCATTCAGCTATGACAAAATGACTTACCATAGAAGTGGTCTCAGGTCACAGATATCTTAACAGTCACCATGATGGTGGAACAATGGAAATTAACTTGTGCCAGACACCATGCTAAGCACTTTACATATGTTATCTTATATGCCTTAAACATGAAAAAAACAAAACAAAACAAAACAAAAGAAACATTATTATCCCATTAAGACTGAAAGCAATGAAATAGCTTTCCTAAGTTTCTTAGTCAGTAAAGGAACAACTGGGATTACAGGCAGATATGTCTGCAACCAAAGCAGATCTATAGATGTTATGAATTAATTAGAAGGTAACTTGACCTGTTCACTTAGAATAGGGTATACCATGTAAAATGGAGCTCATATGTATCTTTGTTTATCTTTCGTTCCTCTGTTATTTCCTTATTTAAAGGAGGAGTAGGTGGACCTGCCTAGAGTGATGTTTGGAAGGTTGGTATACTACTTTGCCAAGATACTATGGCAAATACCACACAATGGATTGGGGTAACAACAGGAATTAATTGTCTAGAGACTTCAAGGCTTGCTTTCTCCATGGTCAGTAGTATTCTGTCTGGCTGGCAATTCTTGTGTTCCTTTGCTTTCCCGCCACATGTTAATGTCCTCTCCTTTTTTCCTTTGTTCCATTAGCTTCCTGCTTCTACTCCTCCAGGAGCTTTTATTTTCATAAAGCTTCCAGTAACAGAATTAAATTCCAACCTCATCCAATTAGGTCACACCTTAAATAAAAATAACACATTCAAAGAGTTCTATTTAAAATGAATTCATACCATTAGGAATGGATTAATACTAAGAAAAAGTCTGTTTTCTGGGTAATTCAACTGATCTCAGCTCGGATAATAAAATTGGGATCTGCTGCCTCTACATCAGTTCTCACAGGGGTTTAAGCTGCAAGTGTTTGATCCATACCTAGAATTTCTTTCAATAATTTAGTGTCTTTTCATATTTTTGCACCCTATTTAATGCCCATGGTAACAAGAAAATTCCTCTTAGCATCTTATTAGGTGCTCATGAATAATATCCCCCATTTCTCAGAGGATTAACCTATTGTATGGGTCCCTGAAATCAAGTGTCAGCCTCAACACTTAAATCTTCATTGGCTTGAATGATATAGTAGTTGATTTCAAGATCCTATAAATAAGCCACAAGAATCCAAATTTTTCTGATTGCTTTCATGGACTTGGAAACAATTTTAAATCAGATAAAGACAAGTTTTTATTGCAAATAATCTTGATTCATCAACCATTATTTAGCAAAATAATTGAAAGGCCAAATATCCACATCAGAGCAATACTGTTTGAGTAAGAAGTTAGAAATGCAAGCTTCAAAAGCAAAACTTCTTGCCCCATAATAAACAAGTTTGGCTAAAAAGCTTGCACAATCAGTTACATGTTTTGAAATGAAGCTTCAAATGGAAGATAAAAAGTTTTCCTGTGAATGTCACTCTGGCCCCAACTCCTATCCCTTCCAAAATACAAGAAGGCAAGTCACAAAAGTGCTGAGTTCTGTGCATACTAGAGCCTGAAACACAGACAAAGCAAAGACTTTCTTATCCTGAAACACAGACAAAGCAAAGACTTTCTTATCCTCGATTGCAGTATTAGCCTCCAAGTAAGACCTAATATTATTGAGCAGGTACAATGTCTGGATCTGTATAAGTTCCTCACAGGTAATAGCCTCTGATTTAAACCACACAAGGTAAGTACTCTTTTACCCTCCTTTTATGTATAATGCTATTCTCTGCCTACTCTTCAAGTATTTCTAGTTTGTTTGGAGGTTAATGTCAGACATTCAGTCATGCTTCTTTCATTCTGGGTTCTAGCCAATAGAATATGAATAAAATTACTGATAAGCACATGGATATCAAAGTATCCACTTCCTTTATGGAGACCTAAATCAATCAAAGCTATAAACTCCCTAGAAGTATTTGATTAGAGGATGTAATTAAGAATTGAAGCCAAACAAAAGTGGCTTCCTATTACTCCCTGTGAAATCTGGACCTTAGATCCTGCCACTGCGGTGTATTGGGTCTGCAGAAACTACATACACATCAACAGCCCCCAGGAGAGAGATGGCTTGGGGTGGGTCTCAAAGATCTGTTCTTCAGCACAGGAGAGAAGTGGCTTCTATAGGACAGGCACTGCCAGATCTGTATACTCCAAAGAACAAAGGAGAGCCCACTTTTTTCTAAGAATATTACCATTTACTTTAGAGAAATGGTTTACAAATAGATGCCCACTGGAATCACTGGGACAGGATGAATAAATCTGTTAGTTGGCCATTCCCCATACTAACCAAATGAGAATCTTTGGCAATGAAACATAAGCATAGGTATTTTTAAAAAGTCACCCTGGCAATTCCACTTTGCAGTCTAGGTTGAGGACCACTGCTTAAAGCTTGGTAACCCCATGCCCTGTAATGCAGCCAGTAATAATTAGCACTGTTCGAGTGCCTACTTTGAGTTTAGCAATTGACATAATCCTCAGAACAACTCCATAAGGCAGGTAAAATAATCACGGCGTTTCACAGATGAGGTAAGTAAAGCTGAGAAACGCCAAGTGAAAGACATGGGATTAAAAAGTACTATTCTCTTTGTATTATGTTTTATTAATATGTATCAATAAAATTGATTTGAAAAAAAAAGTTGTATTCTGACTCCAGAGCTGGGTACTTAACCACCACACACTATGCTTCTTCTTGTTCATGCCAGGAGCCCAGCAATCTCTCCAATCAGATAATACATTCCTCCTCTTGTAGGGAGGATCAAGTAAGGTTTGGAGAAACTGGAAGAGTTGGTTCCAGCATTCCTTGCTTAAAAAGAGGGACATAAGTCCCTTCTTTGTAGCTGATGAGAAAGAATATATGTTTTCATTAACTAGGATTTATAGAGATTTGGAAAATGTATGTAGGGAAGTGGGAAATTAATAATCAGAAATGCTTAGAGCGGTTAAGTATTTGAAGTCAGATAGTAAAGTTTTATTATTTTAAACAGCCATCCTTGGTATATAAAGATTGAGTATAGGAAGAATGAATAGCACACTCTAAAAATAGGGCTAAAGTTTGTGAAGAAATTGTCATGGGAGGTTAGAGAGCAAGAGAATATCAAATGCTTGTGAACACTTGGATGACAATCCAAGATGACTAGAGAAAACTGAAAACAGAAGGCTGCAACTGGGAGGGACTGAATGGCTGCAGGAGGGGAGAAATAAACTTCATAGCCTGCCACACTAAACCCTGAGACAGTAAATGAAAGGTTTTGCATTATTAATTATCTCAAATGTTTAAAAAGTGAAGCAAAAACAGAAAGAAGATTATTTTTCATTTCTTAAATCACATATGTAAATATCTGCAAAAGTCGAAGGTAATATAAATTATATTGCTTTATACAAGTTTGCTCAAATGTTTATGTGACATAGTGTATTAACTTTGTTAATAGAAATTTAGCACTGAAAGGGATTTAAATGACTTATGATAACTTCTATAGGTCATATAATCATTCTAAACCTTTCATTTTTCAATTCAGGGTTTTTGCATTTTGAATTTTTAGATTATGGGGTGTATATATATATATATATATATATATATAATATGAAACTAGAGGAAAAAATAATTCATTACAATAGGGTGTTGAAAAACTTGGTTAGTAGAAAAAGCATTCCTATAAGTGCTGCCTTATTTCATTTCTTTCTTTTTAAGGTATAAATCATTATTCTCTTATGAGAAGAGAGCCAGAGGTTAACAAAAATCCCCACTAACTGTGCTACGAGGAATGTGTGGAGCTTGTGAGCAGTATCTTATGAGCTCACCCATCAGATGATCCTTTTTATGCCTGGGAAATACTTAAGGAATTAGAAAATAAAATATGTTAATTCAGCAGGTTACTTTCACTTGGTGAAAGATTATATGAGGATTAAATTTTAAAGTGCCTTCGCTCTATATGAATCTTATAATTAATTAAACAGGACCATATCTGTAATTTCAGCTTTAACAGTGCTGGTGATGTTTCTGGAATTGAAAAAAAACAACAACACTAACTTGATATTTTGTAGTAATCAACTCATTTTTCTCACTTATATGACTTAATCAGTTCACCTCTAACTGGTTTATCATCTCTCTTCCTCTTCCCCTTCTCTTCCCTACACCAGCACTTAAAGCAGATAGAACTTTTAAAACTATTTTACCATTATACTATTAAAATTCACATATTCCTAATCATTATGTTATAGAGTCTATGGCCTTCATTTTAATGAACAAATTAATTCTTCTAGATTATTCTGCTTTTTAAATTGACTCAAATTTTGGTTATTTAATTAACATTCAAGAATTCACCTTTGGACTTACTGGTATTCTACTGCATATATATTGTGATTCAAGCAATGGAAGAAATTACAACATTGGTGTGGAACCACTGGCCACTGGAGGCTCTGGGGGCAGGTATAGGGAAAAGCAATTGTAATACAGGGGCTTTTTGGGACTTGGGAATTGTCCTGAGTGGCATTGCAATGACAGATATAGGCCATTTTATATCATCATATAACATGCAGAACTGTGTGGGATAGAGTGTGGTCTATAATGTGAACTATGGCCAATACTTAATGGCAAATCCCCAGTATGTGTTTATCAATTGCAATGAATGTGGCACACTAATGAAGGATGTTTATGTGGGAGGTTGTAGGAGGTGTGGGAGGTGGGGCATATGAAAATCCCAATATTTTTTGCATAACATTTATGTAATCTAAGTATCTTATAAAAATTTTTTTAAAATAAAAAAAAAGAATTTACCTTTAAGTTGGAGTAGAAAATAAAGTCTCTGACCCAGCCCTAAGACACGTGATGGTCTCATAGGCTACATCTGGCACCTCCCTGCTTGATTTTTGCATATTAGCCACATTGAGCATTTTTTCTTCATTATATAATTTAGACTCTCCAATGATCAAAGCCCTGTAAATGGGACATGTCCACAGGCAAAACCTTGTCAGAAATGAAGACTCTTGGTATCTACTTAAGACCTACTCAAGTCAAGTTTTCTTTATCATAGGACTTCTAGTACCTTCATAGACATTAGAATTTGAGAAGCACTGGTTAGGCCACCTTTTGCTGATGTCCTTTAACTTTGTTTTCCCTATTGATCCTCTCCCTGAAATTTGCCTAGTTATATTTCTACTTATCCTTCATATTTCGGCTCAAAGTGGGGAGCTAAGTAAATTGAGCAGCTATTGGCAATGTGTACAACTTTATTTGGTGTTGACTCATGAAGGAAATAAAGTACTTTGGCCTAGTTAAAGTTGTGTTTTCATTAGCTCACACATGACGGTTGGTAATCATTCCACTCAGAAAAGCAAACTTTATAGATAGACTAAAGTTTGCATACAATGTGCATGGAAAACTGTGGCATAAAGTGCAATTTTAATTGTTACAATGAGATGTGTCTACAATGATTTGACGTTTATGATTTCAAATTATGATTTTGTAATGTGCTGTGGAAAAGCTGGACTTCTGATAGGTTTCCAAGTCAGCAATGCCCAGCTGAACAGCTTAAACTTGTCCTAAAGAGAATCCTTGGATGTTCTTCAGGGAATTTCAATAGTGAACATTTACAATTGTCTGACACTTGTTTACAAAGCTAACTTATTAAACAAACAAACAAACAAACTTTTTCTTGCATTTGGGAAAAGAAACCTCCAAAATGCATCATGGTAAAAGAATTGCTACCCATAATATTGTCATTCCTATGTTACTGCACTTTTTTTCCTTTAGAAAGCCTGACATCACTAAAGGTTCTCCAAATTTCTTACAATAAATGAGTAAAAGAGAAACAATTATTTGATATTCATTATCCTTTATATAAAAAGTTAAAATACCGTTTAACATAATAATTTTAAGTTGGTTTAGGAAGATGACAAAATAACCTGGTGAAAAATTGATAATATAGGCCACAATCTGTATAATTTACGTTATAAACTCTAAAATCTAGATAAAGAAAATAGTTGTGAGACTATTGTTGCCTTTAAAGATGTTTTATAATATTGTTAACAGATCAATAGTGATGTTTTAAGATCAGTTTTGTTGTCCTCCTTTGTCTCTCACAATAATTTTGCATTTAAAGTCTAATTGTTCAATATTAGTATATCTACTTGTGCCCCTTTTTGTTTATTGTTTACATATAAAATCATTTTTCAACCATTCACTTGCAACCTCCTTGCATCCCTGGGTTTAAGGTGAGTTTTTATAGATAACATATAGATGGATTATATTTCCTTATCCATTCTTCCAATCTCTGTCTCTTGATTGGAGAGTTTAATCCATTAACATTCAATGTTATTATTGCCAAGGCATTACACACATTAGCCATATTTTCTCTAGATTTATATATATTGTATATTATTTTTATTTCTCTTTTTATCTTTTTAGCTATTCTTACTAGTAATTTTCCTTTATACACTCTCATCCAACCTTCTCTTTCCTGTTTTTTACTCCTTTCAATCTGCAGAACTCCCTTTAATATTTCTTGAAGTGCAGGTTTCTTGTTGAGAAATTCTTTTAATTTCTGTTTATCTGTGAATATTTTGAACTCTCTTTCGTTTTAAAATGCTAATTTTGCTGGATACAGAATTCTTGCCTGGTAATTTTGTTTTGTTTTCCCTTCAGCACTTTATCTATGTCATACCAGTGACTTCTTGCCTCCATGGTTTCAGGTGAGAAATCTGCACTTAACCTTACTGAGATTCCCTTGTATGTAATGGATTGCCTTTCTCTTGCTGTTTTCAGCATTTTCTTTTGTCTTGAAAATCTGACAATTTGATAAGTATGTATCTCAGGGTAGGCCTGTTAGGATTTATACTGTTTGTAGTGCACTGTACTTCCTGGACAAGTACACCCATGTCCTTCATAAGAGTGGGAAAATTTCAGCCATTATTTCCTCCACACTTTTTCTGCCCCCTTCCCCTTTTCTTCTCCCTTTGGGATGCCTATAATTCATATGTTTGAGTGTTTTGTATTGTCATTCAATTTTCTAAGACCCTGCTGAACATTTTTTATCTTTTAATCTATGTATTGTACTACCTGTGCAATTTCAGTTATATTATCTTTTTTTTTTTTTTTTTTTTTTTTACTGGGAGGCCCTGGGGATCGAACCCGGGTCCCTCCATATGGAAGACAGACGCCCAACCATTTGAGCCACATCCGTCCACCCTCAGTTATATTATCTTTGACATCACTATTCTTTCCTCTGTCTGTTCAAATTTGCTGTTATGGCTTCTCTGTGTGTTTTTGATTTCTTGCATTGCCATTCATCACCATTAGATCTGTTATCTTGTTATGTATGTGTACAATTATTCTGTATGTTCCCCCAGTGTGTTCTCAATATACTTTATCTCTTCTTTCACTTGATTTAGTTGATTCATAGTATTTTTTGGGACATCCTTGATTAGTTTTTCCACATTCTGCATGTCCTCCTATTTTTCAGTTTCTTCATTAGACTGGGCCAGGCCTTCCTGTTTCTTAGTATGGCTTGTAATTTTTGCTTGTGTCTAGGCATCTGTTTATATTTATGGGCCTATTCAGATGGTTAGCTTCTCTTTTTACTCTAGGGTTTTATTTTTTGCTTGTTTCATGTTAAGTTTCCTCTTTGACACTTAGTTCCACTTATTCTATATCCTTGTTGTTGTCTATGTTTCCCTGTAAAAAAAATTAAGACCATAGAAAAGGAAAGCTAGAGGAAGAGAAAAAGAACAATAGTAATAATAATAAAAGGAAGAAAAGGAACCATGAAAAAGCCAGAAAAATAAGTAATGAGAGTGAAAAGTCCTAAAAAATACAGAGGTATAAAAATAAAAAAAAGGTGGAATAAGAAAAATGAAACAGAGAAAAATTGAAATGAGAAAAAATATAAAGTAAAAGATGGCAAAGATGAAAAGAGAAGAGAAAAAAAAAAGAATACCACACAAGAGAAGTTGAAATGAAAGAAAAGCAATGTTAGAGGGAAAAAATGGAAGAAAAGGAATAAAGTAACTAAGGAGGAAAAAGAAGGAAAAGAAAAAAAAGGAAACAAAGAAAGAGAAAATATGAAAAACAAAAACAACCCTAGAAAAACAGGCTTCCCTCTTAGGTCACTAGGAGCTGTCTCAGGGTATCAGTGTTCATTACTCAAACACCCTGCAACCTCTCCAACACAGGTAAGGAACCCGGTTTTAGCAAATAAAATAAAGAAAAAATAATAAACATAAAAGATAAACAAACCTTAAAAAATGCTCAGTCTATAAGTTCCCTGTCACAAGGTGCCTGCTGGATGCCTGACAACCTGCTGGGTCACTCTCTGGATCCCTTCTCTTATGCAGTATCAAGGATTCAACCAGCCTCATATTATATGTGAAACAGGCTTTCATCCACTGAGTTACACTCACTCCACATGTTAGGTAGGCATCTGAAAGCTTTTTTGCATCTACCATCCCTCTATCCCCTCAGATGTTTTGGGCTTATAACACTTTGCTGGTTTTATCTCCTGGTTTCCTTCTCTCTAGAGCTATTAGAGCATATGACAATTTGATAAGTATATGTCTGTTCACCTGCCCCCTCACTGACATAGTTCCTCTCTCTTGGGTGGGTGTGCCAGCCAGCCTGATAAAATTCCCTCCTCCTCTCTACCTGTGGCTGTTTCAGCAATGACTGGGTCTGTATTTTTTTTTATTTTAAAATTTTCCCCCTGTTCCGCTAGCTCTATCACCCTTCTTCCTTACAGTTCTCTCTCTTTCTGTTTTTGCTGGGTGCCTGCCCCACATTTATTTGTCCTTTACCTCTCTCATGGATGGGTCACTTTCAACCTTCACTTGCTGGGGTGCCTACAGCCAAAATTCAAAGTGGGCTCAGTTGGCCAAACTCACTGATGAGAAACCACTTTCTGCCCTCCTCCATACCACTCTTCCTCCCAGGGAGGAGAGCTGATTTTCCCCTCTCAGTAGGCTTCAGAGAGCCAGGGAATTTACCAAGGCTATTCTCCTTGAGGGTGGAGGATATGTGCCATTCCCAGCCTCAGAGGCAAGTAACTTTTGGCTTCTTTTTCTCACTGTCCCTATCCCTCCTGGATGATGTGCAGTATTCTCCTGGTCTACAGATTCCCAAAGCAGTTCCTTAGATAGCTTTTTATCCTTCCAGTGTTGTTTTTGTGAGATAGTTGTACCCTGTATAACTACATCAATGCCATCTTCCCAGAAGTCCCAGAGAATATAGCCTTTCTCTACTAATGAATTTCTACCATTCTCTCAAGCTAACGGGCTCCTAATGTACTGAAACTATAAAACTCTGCAAGGTAAACCAGTGAAAATGAAACTCCAGAATATATGAGCCTTGCCTAATAAAATGAAATATGATAATAAGCTGAGCCCTTAGTCTTGAGGCCTGCACTCATGAAACTTGTTTTTATTGTAAAGAAAGTAAGCCTAACTATAACTAATGCCTGAATCGTCCCCTGAAGCACCTCTTTTGTTATTCAAATGTGGCCTTACTCTAAGCCAAACTCTGCAAATAAGTTCACTACCTCCTGCTCTATGTGGGATAACACAAGATTTCAGGAATAAAATTTTCCCTGGCCACAAGGGACATGACACAATTCCCAGGGATGAGCGCTGCCCTTACGATGTGGGATTAAATAAAAAAGGGGAAAGTTATAAAGCAGAATAAAGTTTCAATGACTAAAAAATTTTATATATAGTTGGGAGGTCATTCTGTAGGTGACTCTTCTGGAGGTTTCAGGCAGATAGTACAAAGTGCCACAGTAGTCAAAGCCTGAAGCAACAGAGTTCCTGAAAACGCTAAGAAATATTCTGGGCTTTATTATTTCCCCAATGTATTATAATTCTACTCCTTTTATTTAAATCTGTAATTCTCCATTTACTTGTTAAGTGTATTTTTCAAAGACTTAACGATTTTTACTCTGCCAGATAAACCTTGAAACTCAAGGTACCAGTCTTTTCACGAATGGCAACCAGTTACATTGTCTACGCCATATTGTCATTGCCGCTTTTCAGCGTGAAGTAGTTATGCTGAGGGAAAATAACAAAACATAAGGGAATTATTGGACCTGAGGTTAAGAATTAACAAATAATTTGATTACCGAATCATTATATGGATCCCTTTTTACTTTATAGTATATAGCAAAAGTAAATTCCTGAAATTAATGGAACTTGTTGAACTGGATTCTGGATGTCGGATCTCTGATAAGGATTGTAAATCTATATAATGGTTACCATGTGACTAGCCCCCATTTTTTACCCACCTCTCTGTCCTGTTTTACAATTTTAAAGTCTAATGATTACTAGACAGCACTTTACTGTTTATTAATGGAGGAAACTGAGCCAGCCCCAGTCGAATTACTCCTTACCATAACCTGCTAAACTTAGATACAATAACACTATCAGAATTAATGAAATTCACAGAGGCAGATTTTAGTCTGTTAGGCCTCTGGCTTACTTGCTATCCACTAGCAATAAAAGCTCTTTCTCACTTTGATATCCCAGTGTCTCAGGAATTAAAGTGCATTGGGTGGAAAAGAACCCTGCTTTTGATCAGTGTCATTACCATCTCATTTTCAGGATATATTTATTACACTTATTTATTTATTGTCAAATTTGAATAAGGGAATACCAGATGATGCATATGGATCACCTGAATGTCAAAAGTATTGTTTCCTGACCTCATTTTATAACAGCTGCCCTACGTCTTCTTGATGTCAATAATCCTGCAAGCGATATAGTTTGTTCCTGCTTTCTAGTCTTTTCACTCAAGAAATGCTAAAGAATTGGTGAAAGCTATAACTTTAAGTATAGTGGGATTCTCACTGTGTTCCATGGTGAAAGGCTTTCCTCTGAAAACCAGGTCCTTTCACCCCATACAGCTCAGAGTTATTAGGACAGAAAGTACAATGTTCTGAAGTGGTTCACATGGATAGATCATTGACTCATGAATTCAAACTATTAAGGTCATGGCATCATATAATGTTCCCTGATTTTTTCAACACATTTCACCAATATGTATGCAGACTTATCATCATATGATATTGTAGGGACCAGTTTCAGTATGATCTGTCACCTTTCCTTGGGATCCACAAATATATCCTGTGCTCAGAACCAGGTGTGTCATCTTGGCAGGATGAAACACAATCCCCTAGTGTATAATGGGAACACTGATATATTCCTTCCCCTATTGTCCTGAGTAAATATCCACTTGAAACTGATACACTATGGTGGGCAGGTTTTATGACATCCAGCTCACATCCTTGTTTTATATCTGTACCTTTTGGAGACGAGGCAGAGTTCCTCCACTATGGCAGCACAAGAACACAAAAAAGGGATGCTGTGTGGAGAACATCCCACAGGATTGCCCAGAGATTGAGAACAACTGGTATCATGAACTAACATAAGACCCAGTAAAGAAGATGACCTTATTCTTTCCATAAGAGCCTGTGTGAGTCATGCTTTTGCTGGAGACCCTGACACTGTGTTGGGGTGGATTGTCATCTCTTTAAGTGTCTCTCTTTTTAACCAAAACCAGCATGCATTCCAAGAGGATGAGTCTAGTATATCTCATCAAACCATTTCCAACTATTTTTAAGCTGGGAACTTCTGGTTGATGTACATTATGATAGGACAAGTGGACCAGGCCTTGTACAGAGGCATATCTCATTTGCTATATATTGGTTTCTTGGCTATCACAATGTTGTGAGAAACTCTGTCAGCCTTCAGATGATGGTATTCCCTGAGGTCTTGCAAGTAAGAAGGATAACCCATATCTGGATTATATGTTGACTTGAGTTAGGATGAACACCAGCCACCTGCATGGTAGAATGGCTTTATAGTAGCCCACTTTCCACCATCTGACTGGTTCTTCTCCTTGATGGATGTTGCTATATTTACATGTCCATAATGTTCTCTGTTGCCATTACATTGGACAGCTGGTAGCAACACGATCTGGTTTAGCTTGGAAAGTGAGAGCTCATACTGTTTTGAACATCCATGCTTCCATTCTGTCCAATATAGTATTTTGCTCATTTTTTATATTGCCAACAATAGTGTGGAAGATGCATGAAGCCAGATGACCTCAACTGATGACTCATTCTATTTAGTCTTTAGTGTCTCCTCCATGGTAGATGCATTCTGATGGAAAGAATAAACATGTGAATATATGTATATCCACTTTTCATATCCACTCCAATGGATCTAAGGATCTATCCATACACTCTTCTACAAATCCCTCTAATCCTGACCTATCATCTTTTTCCCTTCAGGACATTGACAAAAAACCAGTCCCTTAAGCTCATCTTGATGCCAAATAGTCTTACATTTTACCACAGATCTTTCTCTACAAGATAAATAGAGTATCAGTCCACTGCCCAAAGGGACTATTTTTCACTTATGAATGCCTTTCAAGGGCACTCTCATTATTGCTATAATTCAGAAGCATTCTGTTTTTACTTGTACAAAGATACTAAGATGACCATCAAAATCTAAGCTTGGGGGAAGTGGATGTGGATCAGGCAACTGGGTTCCCGCTTACCACATGGGAGGTTGCTGGTTCAGATCCCTGTGCCTCCTAAGGAAGACAGTGAGCTGGCATGATGTGCAGGTGCAGCGAGGTGACACAAGAGACACAAGAAGAAAAAACATAATGAGAGACACATCGAAGCAGGGAGCAGGTTGGCTCAAGCAATTAGGCACCTTCCTGCCAACCCTGAGGTCCTAGATTCGGCTCCTGTTTTCTCCTAAAGAAACGAGGAAGATGAACAGACACAGCAAGTGTAAACAACAAGGGGGTGGAGAGAAATAAATAAAAAAAGAATCTTAAAAAAACTAAGCTTGACATTTTCTTCTACTGTCTAGTAATAAGGGAAATGCCATTTCACCAGTAGTAACAGTGGAAGCAAAGTTGTCAGGGTAACCAGGAGGATGACACATTGATGTGGTAAAAAATAATTGTTCAGCTTTTTGTGTCCCCAGTTCCATCTTGGACGTACTACCTTCACCTTAATATTGTTTTCTCTTGGGCCTTTTGGAATTTATACTTCACTAATTTGGCATATTACTGCTCATGAATTGCAGGTCTAGCCTTTTGGTCACTTGATATCCCAGGACCAGGAACTCTATCTCTAGCAGAGTTGAGAGTATGAGGGAATTATTTTATGCATAGTTTATGAATTTTGGTAGAGAGCAAGGCCTTCTTGCAAAACTGTACAGAAAAAGATGTGATTCTCCTACTGGGCTTTCCATAATTGTTTTATGAACTCCATTTATCTTCCCAGATAACCTTGTACAATAGGTCTGCTAGGTCCCTTGGCCTAATGTCAGGATTACATTCACCCCACTTTGATCCCATGGGAGAGTGCTTTGATGTCCTGAACCCACAGAAAATAGATATTCTCTCATTTAGACAGATGAATCAATGTGTGGTATTGTTACAACCCAACTCCAAATGGCATGAGTTGGTAAGGCTGTGAAACCAAAGAACACACCAGACAGAGAATCGGACACAAGCTTTATTGGGACATATGAACAGGCAAGATTCTTTGATGGTGGCTGGTCAAAGAATGAATGAAGATAACTGTTTTAGTCATCCAAAGGGCTGCTGATGCAAAATACCAATAATCTATTGGTTTTAAAAAGGTTATTTATTTGGGGTAGTCGCTTACAGATACCAGGACATAAAGCATAAGTTACTTCCCTCGCCAAAGTTTATTGCCACATGTTGCAGCAAGAGAGCTGCCAATGATTGCCAGGGTTCAGGCTTCTTGGGCTCCTCTCTTCCTGGGGCTTCATTTCTCTCCAGGCTCAATTCCTTTGTTTCCTCCACAAGGTCAGGTGTAGACTATGAGGCTCTCTAGGCTTTGCCTCTCTCCACAAGGCCAGCTGTGAACTGTCAGGTGAATGGCTCATCTCTTTTCCCAGGGCCTTCTCTCCTTCCTCACGACCAAGATCCTCTGTGAGCTTGCTTCCCCAGGCTCCAGCATTAAAAATCATCTTCAGCACTCCAACATCAAAAACTCCAACTAACTCCTCTGCTCTGCCATGTAGTTTTATCTATGAAGCTCACCCACCAAGGGGCGGGGACTCAACATCCTAGTGACATGGCCCAATCAAAGCCCTAATCATAACTTAATCATGCCCAGAGGAAGAGACCAGTTTACAAACATAATCCAATGTATATTTTAGGAATTCATAACTATATCAAACTGCTACAAGAACACTCTGCAAAGAGATGAGAAAATGTGGGGTGATATAAAGGGGTTTCAGAATAAGGACATTCCATAAAGTATGTGTATTTTTCAGGCAAAAGGATGCTGATGCAAAGTACCATAAATTTTTTGGCTTTTATAAAGGGTCCCAGCCTCTTCTGATCTCAGCTAAAGGCTGGCATAAAACCCATCTCTCTCCCCGGGGCTCATTTCTTTCCAGGCTTATCTTCTTTGCTCTCTTCACAAGGTCAGCTGTATACTCTCAGGCTCATCACTCTTCCCAGGGTCACAGGATCCTTTGTGTATCTTTTCTGTGTATTTACTTCTGTGTGAGAATTTATCAGCCCAGGGGCTGGGACTCAAAGCTGAGTAGCATTCTAATGACATGGTTGAATAAAATCCCATATCTTAACATAATTTAGAAAGATATCTCAGCTGGATTTAATACAATCAAAGAATTGTCATGCCCAGAGGTACAGACCAGTTTGCAACATTAATTTATATCTCTTTCTGGAATTCATAGATAATATCAAACTGCCACAGGGGTCTTATATGTGAATTCCCTATACTTCTGCTGTAATTTTTCTGTAATTTTAAGACTTCTCTAAAAACAAAGTTTATTATTACAAAGGAAATTCATAAAACATCTCTCCCCAAAAATTTGCATGCAAACAAACAAGTGGGAAAAGTACAGGAGGATGTGAATTGCTAGGAGATAGCAACTGAATGTGAACATGATTTCCCCAGCAGACCTCAAAAGCAAAATATTTCAGTTAGGTAATATGTAGAAGATTTATACAAGCAAAGATGAGAAACAATACTAACAACTATGTTGATACTTAGCATCCAAAAATAAACTCAGAGACAATGATTTGGGTAGTTGATGTGGGAGTTGACCCCCGGAATCATAATAAGGGATTGAGGCATTAGTTGGAGCAGAAGGATGATCCACAAATGTATCAATGAGAAGATTACCATTGTGGACAACTAAGGAGTTTCTGAAAGACTGTGTGAAATATGCCTCAAAGTTGTCCCCAAAAGGGTTGAGGAAATTATAGTATTTGTCCACCAATCACTATCCTGTATTGAATAATTCTATAGTATAAATTACTGGTGATATCAGACTGGCCTTTGGCTAAAACAAGTGCAGTTGTGTGGCCAGAGAACACCATGGTAGAGAGAGACAGAGATGGTTGTACAAGAACAGTCTACATGTAGCTTACAAGGTGGGCTGAGGGTTCATATGCTGGGCAAAGACATCTGCTTCTTTCCTTCCAGGTTCTAACCAATAGAATATGAATAATATTACTGATAAGAACATGGATATCAAAGTATCCACTTCTGTTACGGAGGCGTAATCATTCCAAGCTATAAAGTCTCTGGAATTATTGGATTAGAGAATGTAACTAAGAATTGAAGCCAAACAAAACAGGCTTCCCATTACTCCCTCTGAAATCTGAACCTTAGAACCTACCACTCTGATGCATTGGATCAGTAGACAACCTACATACACATCACCAGCCAGCAGAGGTAAGATGATTTGAAGCCAGTCTCAAAGAACTAGTCTTAAGCACAAGAAAGAAGTGGCTTCTATAGGGAAGGCACTGTGCCAGATCTATATACTCCAAAGAACAATTGAGAGCTCAGTGTCTTTTTCTAAGAATACCATGACTTATTTTAGAGAAGTGTTTACAAACAGAGATGCTTACTGGAATCACTGGAAAAAGATGAATAAATCCTAGTTATCCAGTCACATGCTTGACCAACCAAATCAGAATCATTGGCAGTGAAACACAAATAGTGGTATTTTAAAAAAATTATATGGGGAACATGGCATTGGATTAGTCAGGCAAGTCACTGCTCTCTCACAAAAGAAGGGAAAAAGAGCCAAATGCTGTCTGAGGGGATTGCTTTGGGGGTCAGCAAACCAGGACAATGCTTCACAATTCCTGAGAGGGTGAAGAACAGAGAGATGAAACCCCCCCAAAAAAAACAAACTGTGAGTGACTAAACCACCTGGCCAAAGAGAAGGGCTCCCCTCCCCCCACCAACAAGATATTAAATGAGAGTAAAACCCCTGGCTCATTGCACCTAAAAGGGGAGCAGACATCGTCCTCCCTGTCAGCTGTTACAAGGGATGAGGGAGGGGGAGTCAAAAGGCTTTTCTTCAGTGAATACAGACAGTGGAGCCCACTTTGAATCTTGTCTCTGGCAAGACAGAAACAAAGGAAAACAGAGAGAGATACACATCCATAGAAAGGTGTGCCAACAAATGCCATCTGCTGACCAGCCTAGAAATTGCATGGAAGAAACTGTTTTTGTGTCTCCCTGTTCTCTAACTTCTGGGAAAAATCTATGACCCATTAGTGAGTCTCTAGCATGATTTTGAGAAATTAAGCTGGACAATTATAAAGACTTATGATAAGTCAAACAAAATATCAAAGAAGACATATTGAAAAATAATAATTGCCGAGAGAGAAACTGGCTATCAGAGTAAATTCACCAACATATATAAATGCATAGACATCAGAAAAAAATTAGAACCCATACTTGGAAATAGGAATTGATGGCCAAAGGACAAAACCAAATATCTTGAAGAGATGCAGGATTTAAGAATAATTAATAGATGATAATCACACAACCCTCTGAAATAAATTTAAAGAATTGAACAAAAATATGAATAAAGAGATAGATAGTAAAAAACTCTGGGTGAGAATAAAGAACTATTTGAAAGACAGCAAAGAAAAGTAATAGACTTAATGGGAATGAGATAAAATGGATAAAATTTAAACTATATTAGAGGCACATAAGAGCAAATCTGAATTGCTTAAAGACAGAAATTTTGAAAACAGAACATCTGAAATAGGAAAAACAGGAGAATAGAAAGAGAAGAGAATAGAAAAAATGGAGCAAGTTCTCAGGGAATTGAAAGATAACAGGAAACACAAAATCAAATGCATTATTGATGTCCTAGAAAGAGAAGAAAATGGAAAAGGAGAAAAAGAATATTTGAGGAAACAATGACTGAAACCTTCTGAACCCTTATGAAAGACATAAAGATCAATATCCAAGAAGGATAACATACCCAAACAGAATAAATCCGAATATACCTACTCTGAGACACTTAATATTCAGAATGACAAAAATCAGAGATGAAGAGAGATTCTGAAAGCATCAAGAGAAAGTAAAGCATTACATACAAGGGAACCGCAAGAAGATTAGGTACCAACCTCTCATGAGAAACCATAGAGGAGAGAAGAAAGTGATATGATGTATTTAAGGTACTGAAAGACAAAAACTGCCAGCCAAGAATTCTGTATCTGGCAAAGCCATCCTTCAAAAATGAAGGGAAGTTCAAATTCTTCACAGACAAGCAAAAACTGATAGAATATGTTACCAAAAGACCAGAATTACAAGAGATACTAAAGGCAGTGCTGCAGCCTGAAAGGAAAAAACAAGGGTGAGAGACTTGGAGAAGAGTGGAGAAATGAAGATTATTAGAAAGGGTAAATTACAGGGTAATAAGATAGATAGTAGTAAGATATGACAACAGGAAGCCAAAGATCAAAATGGATGAAGTAAGTAATGCCTTTACAATAATAATATTGAGTGTCAATGGCTTGAACTCCCCAATTAAAAGACATATGATAGAATGGATTTAAAAAATATGAGCCATCTATATGTTGTCTACAAGACACTCACCTCAGGGGTAAAGACAAAACCAGGTTAAAAGTGAAAAGTTAGAAAAAGATATTTCACACAAATAGGAAACAAAAAAGCAGGAGTAGTGACTAATATTGGACAAAAGAGATTTCAAAACTCAAATCTGTTATAAGAGATGAAGAAGTTCATTTTATATTAATAAAAAGGGCAATTTAGCAAGAAGACACAATTTCACTGAATACTTATGCACCAATCTAAATGCCCCCAGATACATGAGGTATTCACTGGCAAAGCTGAAGGAATAAATAGATGACTCTACAATAATAGTTGGAGACTTCAATACACCACCCTCAGTACTGAATAGAACATCTGGTCAGAGGATAAATAAAGAACCAGAGAGCTTTAATAATAGATAAATGAACAAGACCTAGTAGACATTTATAAAACATCAAACCCTGTATTTGTCAGGGTTCTCTTGGGAAACAGAATCAACAGGAGATATCTGTCAATAATACAAGGTTTTAAAAGAGTCTCTTACGTGACTGTGGGGATGCACAAGTCCAGGTTCCACAGGCAGGCTGCAAAACAGGGGCTCCTATGAAAGTCCGATAAAAGGTCCTTGATGAGTTTCTGGGAGAAGTTGGCTGTCCAATGACAAGCTGGGAAATTCTCCCTGAATGTTGAAATCACTTCCCCTTTTAAGGCATTCAACTGATTGGATAAAAGCATCACCCATCGATGATGCAATCTCCCTGATTGATGCAGATGTAATCAGCTATCCACGCAGTAAACTTACTGGTGATCAAAGTCCCTCTTGTGTTACAATTAGCCCAGTGCTTGCTGGACAAAACACCTGGACACAATTATCTGGCTGAGTTGACACATTAGCCTAACATCATAAACCCCCAACAGAAAGATACACATTATTTTTTAGTGTGCATGGATACTTCTCCAAGACAAATCACATGCTGGGTCACAAGATGAGTCTCAATAAATGTAAAAGATTAAAATTATACAAAACACTTTTCTGCTCATAATGGAATGTAGCTGGAAATCGATAATGGATAGACAAAGGGAAAATTCATTAATATATGGAAATTAAAAACACAGTATTAAATAATCAGTTGGTCAAAAAAGAAATTGCAAGAGAATTCAGTAAATATCTTTAGATGAATGAAAATGAGAACACAACATATCAAAACCAATGGGACACTACAAAGGCAGTTCTGAGAAGGAAATTTATAGCACTCAATATTTACATTAAAAAAGAAGAAAGAGCTAAAATTTAAGAACTAAATGCACAGCAGGAGGAACTAGAATAAGAACAGCAAACTAATCCCAAACCAAGGTGAAGGAAAGAAATAGTAAAGATCAGTGCAGAAATAAATGAAATTGAGAACACAAAACAATAGAGAGAATCAAAACAACCAAAAGTTGGTTCTTTGAGAAGGTGAACAAATTTGAAAAAACCTTAGCTAGACTAACAAAGAAAAAAAGATAGAAGATGCAATTACATAAAGTCAGAAATGATAGGGGAACATTACCACTGACCCCACAGAAAGAAGAGAGATCATAAGAGGATACTATGAAGAGTTGAATGTATTAACAAAACAAAACAAAACAAAAACAACTAGAAAATGTAGACAAGATGGACAAATTTCTAGGAACACACAAACCACTTACATTGACCCTAGGAGAAATAGAAGCCCTCAACAGACCTATCACAAGTGAAGAGATTTAAACAGTCGTCAGAAAACTCCCAAAGATTAAAAGCCTGGGATCAGATGGCCTCACAGGTGAATTTTACCAATCATTCGAAGATGACCTAATACTGAAGCTGCTTACACTCTTCCAAAAAATTGAACAAGAAAGAATGCTACCGAACTCTTTCTATGAAGTCAATATCACCCTAGCACCAACACCTGATACAGATACTACAAAAAAAAAAAAAAAGAAAGAAAGAAAAAAACAGACCAATCGCTCTAATGAATATAGATTCAAAAATCCTCAAGAAAATACTTGCAAGCAGAATCCAGAAGCAATTTAAAAGAATTCTACACCATGATCAAGTAGATTTTATCCCAGGTATTCAAGAGTGGTTCAAGACAAGAAAATTGATCAGTGTAATAAACCACATTGATAAATTGAAAGAAAAATCATATGATCCTCTCTCTATTGATGCAGAAAAAGCATTTACCAAAATATAGCAATCTTTCTTGGTAAAAACACTGCAAAAGATAGCAAGAGAAGGAAGCTTTCTCAATATGGTAAAATGCATATATCATAAAGTTCAGCTAGCACTGTACTCAACATTGAAAGCCTGAAAGCTTTCACCTTGAGATCAGTAACAAGACAAGGATGCCCACTGTCACCATTATGATTCAATATTGTTCTGGAAGTTCTAGTTAAAGCAGTTAAGCTAGATAAAGAAATAAAAGGTACCCAAATAGGAAAGGAAGAAGTAAAACTTTCACTATTCACAGATGACATGATCCTATATCTAAAAAATCCAGAAAAATCCACAACAAAACTACTAAACTTTATAGACAAGTTTAGCAAAGTGGCAGGATAGAAGATTAATACGCAAAAATCAATAGCCTTTCTATACACTACTGATGTGCAATCTGAGGTGGAAATCAGGAAAAAAACCATCCATGGGATTAGAAAATAGTATTCTGACTCCAGAGCTGGGTACTTAACCACCATACACTATGTTTCTTCTTGTGCATGCCAGGAGCCCAGCAATCTCTCCAATCAGATAATACATTCCTCTTCTTGTAGGGAGGATCAACTAAGGTTTGGAGAAACTGAAAGTGTTTGTTCCAGCATTCCTTGATTAAAGAGAGGGAAATAAATCCCCTTTTTGTAACTGATGAGGAAGAATATATGTTTCCATTAGCTAAGATTTATTAGATTTGGAAAATGTGTATACAGAAATAGGAAATTAATAAGCAAAATGCTTAGAACTGTTAAGCAGTTTAGTCAGATAGCAAAGTTTTATTATTTTAAATAGCCATCCTTGATATCTAAAGATTGAGTATAGGAAGAATGAATAGCATGTTCTAGGAAAAGGGCTAAGTTTTGTTAAGAAAGTGCCATGGGACATTAGGGAAGCAAGGGAATATGAGATGCTTGTGAGCACATGGGTGATAATTCAAGATGAGGAAAGAAAACTAAAAATAGAAGTTTGGAAGACTGGGAGGGCCTGAAAAGCTACAGGAGAGGTGAGGTAAACCTCATATCCTGGGGCACTGACCACTGAGACAGTAAATGAAAGGTGATAACTTACTCATTATCTTAGATGTTTAAAAGCAAAAACAAAACAATAATTATCTTTCATCTCTTATATCACATTTGTAAATATCTGCAAAGTAGAAGATAATGTAAGTTGGACTTTGCTTTATGCAAGTTTTTGCAAAATGTATAAATATTTGTATGTGAAATACTTTATTAACTTTAGTAATTTAGAAATTTAGAAATTTTTACACTGAAGGAGATTTAAAAGACTGGTAACTTCTATAGGCCACATAATCATTCTAATCCATTCATTTTTTAATTCATGGTTTTCTCATATTGAATTTGCAGGACATGACATATGTATTATATGATAGTAGAGGGAAATATATCTCATTACAATAGGGTGTTAGAACACTTGATTGGTAAAAAAAAAAAAAGCGTTCCTTTATGTGCTACCTTGTTTCACTTCTTTCTTTTTAAGGATATGAAATCATTATTCTCTTATGAGAAGAGAGCCAGAGGTAAAAAAAAAAAATCCCCACCAACTGTGCTGGGAGAGGGCTGTCTGGAGCTTGTGAGCAGTTACATTGTATCATCTGAGCTCACCCATCAGATGACCAGGAAAATTCCTAAGGAATTAGAATAAGAAAAATTATGTTAATTCAACAGGTTTTTCACACTTCTGATGAAAGACTATAGGATTAAATTTTAAAATGCCCTCACTCTATATAAAATTTATAATTAATTAAACAGAACCAATCTGTAACTTAAGCTTTAACAGTGCTGGTGATGTTTCTGGAACTGAAAAAAACAAAACAAAACAAAACAAAACACACTAATTTTAAATTAATTTATTGCAGTAGTCATCTAATTCTTCTCATTTGTGTGACTTTATCAGTTCACCTATAAGTGATTTATCATCTCTCTTCTCCTCCCCCGCTCTTTCCCACACCAATATTTAAAGCAGGTAAAACTTATAAGACAATTTTACTATTATAGTATAAAATTCATGTAGTCTCAGTCATTATGATATAAAATCTAGGGCCTTACTCTTTTTTTATATTTTTATTTTTAAAGAAGCTTTAGATTACATAAATGTTACATAAAAAAAATAAGGGGGGGGGGCAGGGAGCCAAGATGGCAGCAGAGTAAGGAGCTCCTGGAGTCAGCTTGTGCTACAGGACAGTTAGTAATCAGCCAGAGCTACCTATAGCACCTGTTTGGTGGTCCCAGGAGACCAGAAGAGTATTCTGCAACATCCTTGAAAGTATGGAAGGAGGAGGCTGCTCATCTGCAGAGAAGATTCCAGAGTAGAGCCCTCCATGCTGTGGAGGTCGGTGCCCATTGTGAAAGCCACCTTGGGAGCTATTCCATGGCTAGAGTAGGAAATTCCATTTCCCAAAACAAAGGTAAGAAGACACGGTGCGGTACCGATTCCAGCTACTGATTAGTAAATTTGACAGGCTAAAATATAATCCTAGGGACAACTAAACTTTGAACCTGTCCAGGTCAGGAGCCCAATAGACACCATTTTTACTCTGCCCCTGGCTTGAGGGGAAGTGGGGCTCGTTGAAAATCACAGTGCTGGTGGGGACTGGCTTCTTTACACCCAGGTCGGATTGCAGGTCTAGCCTAAACCACAGCCCCACCTCCGACAGGGAGGAAGCTGGGGGGACCTGCACCACCTCTCTGGGAAACTGAGAGCCACTCCCCAGAGGCGGGTGCCCATGCTACATCAGCGACACAAGCCGCCTCTGCAGCTATTGCTTAGCTGCAGTTAGAAGCTCCATTTACCTTAAATGGTGGAGGAAGAGAAAGTTGTCCAGTGACCTTGGCTACCGATTATTGGACTCAGATGACTAAGGTATAATCCTAGAAACAGCTACGGTTTGAGCCTGTCCAAGTTGGAAAGAGTCCAGTAGCCTCCATTTTGACTCTGCCCCTGGCATGAGGCAAAGCCTGGCTGACTGAAAATCCAGTGAAGTTAGGGAATGGCTTCTTTCCACTAAGATTGTACTGCAGCCCTAGCCTAGGCTCCAGCCCCACGTCTAGCAGAAAGGAAGCTGGCCGCATCTGCACCAGGATCTCCAGGCAACTGCAAGTGCTTTCCACTGGCACAGAGTAAACAGTAGGTCACTTGGAGCTGCATGCATGCACCCCAATTGGATAGGAGAGGTGCTGTATATACTCAGCCTCTCTGGGCAACGGCAGGAGTTTTCATCCCACGCGAATTGGTTTCTTGAGTGCCTTCAAGTCCATCTCCACCTCTTCCCCACCCCCCCCCCATAGGATAGGAGGGGACTGGTTTTCCCTCAGCCTCTCAGGGTAACTTCAGGCACTTTTGGCTGTTGGGTACCTGTGGCTCCACCCCCATCCTCAATAAGACAAGAGATGGACTGTGTTTGCCCGGCCTCTCTGGGTAACTACATGTGCTTTTGGCCCACAGAGCCCAAACTGGTGGGTACTTGTGGATCCACCTTTGCCTTCTCCAAATGGAAAAGAGGGTGCTGGGGCTTCCACAGAATTTCTGGGCAACTGCAGACTTTCAGCCTTAATGGACTGGACTGTTGGATGCCTATGGATTCATCCCCACTCCCAATAGGCTAAGAGGGATCTGGTCTCTCCATAGCCTCTCCAGACAATGGCTGGTACTTTTGGCTTACAGGGACTGAGCTGTTAGGTACCTGCAGATCCAACCTCATGCCTTAATAGGAAAGGAGGGAGCTGGTGTTTCCACAGCCTCTCCAGGCAATGGCAGGTATTCTCGGCCTAAAGGGACTGAACTGTTGGGCACCCGTAGAACCACCCACACCACCCAAAAGGATAGGAGGGGGCTGGTGCTTCCTCAGCCACTCTGGAAAATAGTGGGTACTTTCAGCATACAGGGACTGAACTGTTGGGAGTTGGTTCCATTTCCAAACCTAAAGGGCAGAAGGGACAGTACTCCCTCAGCTTCTCAGGGCAACTGCAGGTGTATTTGGCCGACAGATATTAGATTGTTGGGCACTACAGAGGGTCCATTCCCACCACTGGCAGGGAGGGAGTCTGGTGTTACATCAGTTAACCTGAGCAACTGTGGTCATTTTTAACCTACATGGCATAGATTGCTGTCCACAACAATAGCTCCATCTCCACCCAAGGTAGGGGAGGAACAGGTGTGAAGCATTATCAGTCTCTCTGGGCAGCTACAGACAGTCTTGTCCTGCCCAACCTGGATTATTATACATGGCAGCAGCTCTGTCCCTACCCATAACAGAGAGAAAGTTGGGAGAAGCTTCATCAATTCCTGGGGCAATGTGGGCAGCTTCAGCATCCATAGCTTACAGCAACAATTACATCATTGCCTCCTACTACACAACCAGCAAGGGAGAAAAGACAAGAAAGTCCTAAACTAAAAGGAGAAACTGTACCCCAAATAAATACATCCAGCAAGCCAGATGTGAAAACACCAACAAAAAATTACAATCCATACCAAGAAATAGGAAGATATGGCCCAGTTAAAGGAACAAGATAAGCCTCCAGATGACATAAAAGAGTAGAGACAACTAATCAAAGATGTTCAAACAAATCTCCTCAATAAATTCAATGAGATGGCTAAAGAGATTAAGGATATTAAGGAGATATTGGATATGTACAAAGAAGAATTTAAAAGCATACATAGAAAAATAGCAGACCTTATAAGAATGAAAGGTGCAATAAATGAAATTAAAAATACACTGGAGGCATATAACAGCAGTTTGAATAAGCAAAAGAAAGGATTGGTGAGCTCAAAGACATGGCCTCTGAAAGCAAACATACAAAAGAACAGATGAAGAAAAGAATGGAAAAAATTGAACAGGGTCTCAGGGAACTAAATGATAGCAAGAGACGTGTAAACATATGTGTCATGGGTGTTCCAGAAGGAGAAGAGAAGGGAAAAGGGCCAGAAGTAATATTTGAAGAAATAATGGTGGAAAATTCTCCAACCATATTGAAGGACATAGATATCTGTGTCCAAGAAACACAAAGTACTCCCATCCTAATAAATTCAAATAGAACAACTCTGAGACATATACTACTCAGAATGTCAAATGCCAAACAAAGAGAAAATTCTGAAAGCAGCAAGAGAAAAGCAATGCATAACATTTAAGGGATACCCAGTGAGATTAAGTGCCAACTCTCTCATCATAAACCGTGGAGGCAAGAAGACAGTGGTATGATATATTTAAGATACTGTCAGCCAAGAATTTTATATCTGGCAAGATTATCTTTAAAAAATGACGGCGAGATTAAAATATTCACAGATAAACAGAAAATGCAAGAGTTTATAACAAAAAGACCAGCTTTGCAGGTTATACTAAAGTTAGCATTACAGCCTGAAAAGAAAAGACAGGAGAAAGAGGCTTGGAAGAGAGTCTAGAAATGATGACTCTGTCAATAACAGTAATTAAATGTGTCAAAAATAAAATGACAGATAAAATGCAAAAATCAAAATGGATGAAATTAAGAACAGTCTTTACAATAATAACTTTAAATGTTAATGGATTAAACTCCCCAATCAAAAGACACAGACTGGTAGCATGGATAAGAAAATATAATCCGTCAATATGCTGTCTGCAAGAGACTCACCTTAGACCCAAGGATACCAATAGATTGAAAGTGAAAGGTTGGAAAAAGATATTCCATGCATGCAGTAACAACAACAACAACAAAAAAGGTGGTGTAGCTATACTTATATCAGTTGATAGAGACTTTAAAAGCAAAACAATTTCTAGAGACAAGGAAGGACATTACATATTAATAAATCAGACAATTTTACCCAGAAGAAATAACCATCAAAAATGTATATGCACCTAACCAGCATGCCCCAAGATACATGAGGCAAACACTGGAAATACTGAAGGGAGAAATAGACATTTCTACAATAATAGCTGGAGACGCCTATACACCACTTTCAGCACTGGATATAACATCTGGGCAGAGGATCAATAAAGAAAGAGAGAGCTTGAATAATGTGATAAATGGACTAAACCTAATAGAAATTTACAGAACATTCTATCCCCAAATAGCAGAATATATATTATTTTCAAGTGCTCATGGATCTTTCTCCAGGATAGAACATATGTTGGGTCTCAAAGCACTTCTCAATAAATTCAACAAAATCTAAATTATACAAAGCACTTTCTCTGATTATAATGGAATAAAGTTGGAAATCAACAAGTGGCAGAAAAAGGAAAAATTCACACATATGGAGATTAAACAACACACTCTTAAATAATCAGTGGGTCAAAGAAGAAATTTCAGGAGAAATCAATAAATATCTCGAGATGAATGACAATGAGAATACAACATTTCAGAACCTGTGAGACACAGTGAAGGCGGTATTGAGGGGAAATTTTATAGCTCTCGATGCTTACATTAAAGAAGAAGAAAGAGCTAAAATCAATGACCTAACTACACAGCTAGAGGAACAAGAAAAAGAACAGCAAACTAATCCCAAAGCAAGTAGAAGGAATGAAATAACAAAGATCAGAGCAGAAATAAATGAAATTAAAAACAACAACAACAACAACAACAAAACAATAGAGAGAATTAACAAAACAAAAATTTGATTCTTTGAGAAGATTAACAAAATTGGCAAACCCTTAGCTAGACTGATTAAGAAAAAAAAGAGAGAAGATGCAAATAAATGAACTGAAAAATGAAAATGGGAACATTACTACTGATCCCACAAAAATATGTGAGATCATATGAGGATATTATGAACAACTTTATGCCAAAAAACTAGACAATATAGACTAAATGGAAAAATTCCTTGGAACATACAAATAACCTACACTGACCCTAGAAAAAATAGAAGACCTGAACAAACCAAACACAAGTAAAGAAATTGAAACAGTCATAAAACAGCTCCCCCAAATGAAAAGCCCAGGACCAGACAGTTTCACAGGTGAGTTCTACCAAGCATTCAAAGAAGATTTAATACCAATCTTACTCAAGCTCTTCCAAAAAAATTGAACAAGTAGGAATGGTACCAAATTCATTCTACAAAGCCAATATCACCCTAATACCAAGCCAGATAAAGATATAAAAAAAGAAAATTACAGATCCATTTCCCCAATGAATACAGATGCAAAAATGCTTAATAAAATATTTTCTAATTGAATCCCACAAAACATTAAAGGAATTATTCATCATGATCAAGTGGGGTTTATACCAGTCATGTAAAGTTTGTTTTAACACAAGAAAATCAATCAGCATAATACACCACATTAATAAATCAAAGAAGAAAAATCACATGATCTTATCACTTGATGCAGAAAAGGCATTTGAAAAAATACAGCATCCTTTTTGTAGTAAAAATACTGCAAAAAATAGGAATTGAAGGAAACTTTCTCAACATGGCAAAGGCCATATATGAAAAACCCACAGCTAACATTGTACTCAATGGTGAAAGACTGAAAGCTTTCCTGTTGAGATCAGGAACAAGACAAGGATGCTCATTGTCACCACTGTTGTTCAATATAGTGCGTGAGGTTCTAGCTAGAGGAATTAGGCAAGAAAAAGAAATAAAATTCATCAAAAAAAGAAAAGAAGAATTAAAATTTTCACTAATCGCAGATGATATGATTGTATATCTAGAAAGTCCTGAAGAACCTAGAACAAAGCTGCTAGAGCTAATAAATCATTTCAGTAGAGTGTCAGGATACAAGGTCAATATGCAAAAATCAGTGGTGTTTCTATACACTAGTAATGTGCAATCTGAGGGGGAAGTCAGGAAAAAAAATCCGTTTACAATAGCAACTAAAAGAATCAAATATTTAAGAATAAACTTAAACAAGGATGAAAAACACTTGTGTTCAGAAAACTATAATGCATTGCTAAAAGAAATCAATAAAGACCTAAATAATTGGAAGACCATTCCATGTTTATGGATTGGAAGACTAAATATCGTTAAGATGTCAATTCTACCCAAATTGATATACAGATTCAAAGCAATCCAAATAAAAATTCCACTAGCATTTTTTAAACAAATGGAAAACACAATTATCAAAATTATCTGGAAGGGTAAGAATCCCTGAATAGCCAGAAATATCTTAAAAAAGGAAACGTGAAGTTGGAGGACTATCACTTACAGACTTTAAATCATATTACCTAGCTACAGTGGTAAAAACAGCATGGTATTGACATAAAGATAGACACATAGACCAATGGAACCAAACTGATGGTTCAATAATAGACTCTCACATCTATGGCCAAGTGATTTTTGACAAGCCTGTCAATCTCACCCAGCTGGGTTAGAACAGTTTATTTAACAAGTGGTGCTGGGAGAACTGGATATCCAGAGCCAAAAGAAAGAAAGAACACCACTATCTCACATCTTATACAAAAAGTAACTCAAAATATATCAAAGGCCTAAATATAAAGGCAAAACCATAAAGCTCCTAGAAGAAAATGTAGGGAAACATCTTCAAGACCTCGTGGCAGGTAGTGGATTCTTAAACCTTACACTGAAAGCACGAGCAATGAAAGAAAACATGGATAAATGAAACCCCTTCAAATTTAAACACTTCTGTGATTCAAAGGACTTCATTAAGAAGGTGTAAAGGCAGCACACTCAATGGGAGAAAATATTTGGAAACCACATATCCGATAAGGATTTGACTTTTCTTCTATATAAAGAGATCATACAGCTCAACAATAAAAGAGCAAGTAATCCCATTTAAAAATGGGAAAAAGATTTAAATAGACATTTCTCTAAAGAGGAAATAAATATGGCCAAAAAGCATGTGAAAAAATGTTCCATATCACTAGCTATTAGGGAAATACAAATTAAAAAAACAATGAGATATTATCTAACACCACATAAAAAAGCCACTATTTAAAAAGACAGACAACAATAAGTGCTGGAGAAGATGTGGAGAAATAGGAACATTCTTTCACTGTTGGTGGGAGTGTAAAATGGTGCAGCCTCTGTGGAAGACAGATCAGTGGTTCCTCAGGTAGCTAAATATAGAACTGCCATATGATCTAGCAATTTCACTGCTAGGAATATATACAGAAGAAATAAAAACTATGACATGAACAGGTATCTGCACACTGTTCATAGCAGCATTATTCACAATTGTCAAAATAAACAACCCAAGTGACCATCAACCAATGAATGGATAAACAAAATGTGGTATATACATACAATGGAATATTATGCTGCAATAAGAAAAAATGAAATTGGGACACATGTGATAACATGGATGAATCTTGAAAACATTATACTGAGTGAAGTAAGCCAGATACAAAAGGACAAATATTGCATGGTCTCATTAATATGAACTAAATATGAAGAATAAACATATGGAGTTAAAACCTAGAGTATAGATTATTAGGAGATAGGAGAGATGAGAAGAATTATTGATGCTTAAGGTATATAGAAGCTTTAATTAATTTGACTGTAAAAGTGTGAAAATGGATAGAGTTGATGGTAACACATTACAGTGAGTAGCAACTGGTTTATAAATGGGATTGTGGCTGAAAAGGGTAGTCTGAGGAAGTAAATGTCCATTGAACAAAAGCTAAAGAATAATCTAGGGACTGAATAACACAGTGAACCCAGAGGTGGATGAGAATTGTGGTTGAGGGTACAAGTGCAACAGTGTCTTTTTATGACCTAGAGCAGATGTACACTATTGCTGGGTGGTGGAAATGTGAAAAAGCATGTGAAAACTACAGTTGGTGTGACCTATAGACTGTGGTTACCAGAAATACTATATTCTTGCATCAATGCCAAAGATGTACTGTGTTGATAATGGAGGTGTATGGAAAAAGTGTGCCAAATATACGCTATGGACCGTGGTTGGTGGTAATAGTCTGATGATATTATCTCATAATCTGTAGCAAATGATCCACCATGGTGTGGTGTGTTGGTGAAGGGGTATTGTATGGGAATTCTATACATGTGTACGATTGCTTTGCAAGTTCACAACCTCTGTAATAAAAATATGTTTTTAAAAAATAGGGTGGGTTGGGGGAAAATACACCAAATGTAAGATAGGGACTATAGTTAGTAATAATATTTTAATGATTCTCTTGCATAGTCTGTAACAAATATTTCACAAGAATGCAAAGTGTTGGTGGAGGGGTGATGTATGAGACCCCTTTATGTTGTTATGTATATTTATGTTGTAAGTTCACAATCTTTACTATACACTTATTGTTTATGCATGTTCATGTATGAGTGATATACTTCAATAAAAAATATATTAAAAATTATAAGGGAATCCCAAATGACCCACTCCCTCCCCTTCCCACACATTCCCGCATTAATAATATCCTTCTTTAATGTGGTACATTTGTTACAATTGATGAGCCCATATTGAAGCATTGCTACTAACTGTGGGCAACAGTTTACATTATAGTTTACACTTTTTTCCCACGAAATTTTGTAAGTTATGACAAAATATACAATGGCCTGTATCCATCACTGCAATGTCATGCAGGAAAAATCCAATGTCCTGAAATTGTCCCCTTATCACACCTATTCTTCCCTCTCCCATCACTCAGAACCTCTTGTAAGCATTGCCTTTACATCAATGATAAGCGTTCTTCCATTGCTAGAATAATAATAAGTCCATAGTAGAATAGTAATGTCCACTTTAGTCCATTGTTCATTCCCCAGTCTTGAGGATTTGAGGATGATGATGGCCATTCTGCTTCTTATTGAGAGGGGACTTAGATCCCATGGGGCAGATGGATGGAACTATCTTGCTTGCAGTTGCAGACACTCTCTATTCCTTGGGATAGGCAATGTCCATCATCATCTGCTTGTTAGTTGTCCTGGGTGAGCCCAGTGAACTGGAGAGTAGGTTTTGTAACTCTGCTGAAATTCAGGGCTCAACTGGAACATGGATAGACCAAAACTTTAAGTGTCTGGGACATATATTTTTCAAGTATAATGCTAATTTTGGGTTCAGATAAAAAGGGTAAAAGAGCCATGTGTAGAGAACCTATAAATAATTCTAACTCTGTTACAATGGGGAGCATAAATTCCAAAGTAAGAACCCCTGACAGAGTGCCAAATTCCTGAGTTGTCTGTCCTGCTTATAGTTTCTGGATATCTCTAGAGCCTTCAGGAGACCTGCTATTTGAGGCACTGTTTACTGTGGCAGTCAATGAGATCCTGCTGAGGCTTGCATAAGCAAAATCTCTGGAATGAACTCTTGACTCACTTTGAATCTCTTAGCCATAAAAATTTATTTGTATTTACCATCTCCCCATTTTGATCAAGGTCTTTTTCCAGATGCATTGCTAGTTGGTGCTTGGTAATAATCCCACGGTGCCAGGGAGGTTCATCCCTGGGATGAAGAAATGAATACTTCTAGAATTATTCTGCTTTGTTTAATTGACTCGACTTTTGGCTATTCAATTGTCATTCAAGAATTTACCTTTACGTTGGAGTAGAAAACAAAGTTCCTGATTCAGCTCTATGACCAATGGTTGTGTCACAGGCCACATCTTGGCACCACCCTGCTTGATTTTTGCATATTTGCCACATTGAGCATTTTTTCTTCATCATATAATTTAGGACCTCCAATGATCAAAGCCCAGTGGAAGGCATGTGTCCAAGGCACCACTGGTCAGAAATGAAGACACTTGGTCTATAAGACCTACTCAATCCAAATTTGCATTTTAACAGGACCTCTTGTACCTTCACAGATATTAAAATTTGAGGAGCACTGGTTTATGCCACCTTTTGCTCGTGTCCTCTCACTTTGTTTTTCCTATTGATCCTCTCCCTGAAATTTGCCTAGTTGATTCCTACTTACCCTTCAGATTTCAGCTCAAAGTGGGGAACTAAGTAATTTGAGCAGCTATTGGCAATGTGAGTATAAGTATTTGGTGTTGAATCAAATAACGTTGTACCCACGACTTTGGCCTAGTTAAAGTCATGTTTCATTAGCTTGCACATGACCATTGATAATCATCCCACTCAGAAAAGCAAAATTTATAGACAAACTGAAGTTTGCATACAATGTGCATGGAAAATTGTGGCATAAATTACAATTATAATTGTTACAATAAGATGTGTCTACAATGACTTGATATTCATGATTTCAAATTATGGTTTTGCAACGTGCTGTGGAAAAACTCGACTTCTGATAGGTGTCCAAGTCAGCAATGCCCAGGTGAACAGCTTAACTTTGTCCTAAAGGGAGTCCTTGCATGCTCTTCAGGGAATTTCACTTGTGAACATTTACAATTGGTTGACTCTTATTTTCAAAGCAATTTATATAAATAACATTTTCTTGAGTTTGGGAAATGGGATCTTCAACATGAATTACCGTGAAAGTAATTGCTGTCTATGTTAATGGCACTCTCGTGCGTGTATTTTTCCTACATTAGAAAGCCTAATAACATTAAAGGTTCTCCAATTTTCTTAAAACAAGTGGGTAAGAGTGGAACAATTTATTTAATATTCATTATTCTTTATATAAAAAATTAAAATATTGTTTAATTTGTAATAATTTTAAGTTGGGTTTAAAACATGCCAAAATAACCTGGTAAAAAAAATTCATAATATAGTGAATAAACTGTATAATTTCTTTTATACATTCTAAAACCTAGGTACGGGAAATAGCTGTAATACTGAATTGTTGCCTTTAAGTATGTTTTATAATTTTGCTATCATATTAATAATAACATTTTAAGATAAGGTTTGTTGAGATATAATATTAATCACCTAAATATCAGACTTAAAGATTCATTTCATGATGATTTTTATATAAATAAACCTTTATGATGATTCTGATAAAAATAAACATTGGGTCCAAACATCTTCTTTGATTAAACTGTTTTAAGATAAGTCACTTAAATATTAATTCCATTATTCCTTCATGCTCTTCCAACAATAATTTCAGTAATATCTATGTATATGCATTTCTCATCATCTATATCTACATCATCTATATCATCTATATCTATATCTATCTATAGCTGTAGCTGTAACTGTAGCTATTGTTATAACTCTAGCTATATCTATATATCTATCTATCTATAAAATATCTATATTTTATATATCTATAAATATTATAAAATGTCTATATCTGTTGCACTTTCCAGTTTATAACATACTAAATATTCACAACACAAATTGAATCTAAGAATATTCAGTTATTTAGTGATTTGGGTTTGCTTGGAACCCATTTAAAATAAAAATCCAATTAAGAATTAGAATTATTGGTTTAGGTTACTTATAAGCCTTTATTGAGACCTAGTGTTTGGTTCAATTTTATTTTGCCAAACAAACTAATGGAGAAAAGAGTTTTTTTCTAGTAAAACCAACAATATTTCTAGAGAAGGTCATTTCCAATCACTCTAATTACAAAGATAAAGCAAGCAACAGATTTTAAAAATGAAAAAAAAAAAAAGTTTCTTGCAATGCAAGTGTATTTAGGAACAATTCAATGTTTGCAAAGAAATATTTAAAATCAAAATCTCTCCTTCATACACAAACTCTATAGGGAAATAAAGTCTGACCAAAAAAAAAAAAAAAAAAAAAAAAAAATCACCAGACTGACAGAACATTTACTGAATATCAGACTTAGGATACACATTCATCTCCAAACAGCTAAGTCTTTCCATTTAATCTTTATCCTTTCTCTGATATTTTCCTTATCCCTCTTCCTTGGTTCATTTTCCTATTCTCCACCTATATTACTTACTCTATTTTCTTATTTTTTTCTCATCCTCCCACATTTCCCTTTTTACTTCTACTCCCCTCTAGATTCCTTCCCCTCTGTTCTTCTCAAATATTCTACAGGAAAATAATTTACATTTCTCTACTGACAGAGAAATGCCAACTGTTTATCATAGCCTTCCTTGGAGGACTATCTCATTCTTCTTACTGTTTGCACTACTTGTTTCCCACTCATTTCTCACTTTCCTCTGGGCCTCAACTATATCACAAAATGGAAATGGATGCTGCATGCACAAAAACTACTAATAATCTCTTAATTTCCACTCTTAGTAAGTTCAGCTCACTCTTCAACTTAACAGGACATTTATTTTGGCATTTGACACAGAACTTCACATTATTCTTCTTAAGTATCTTCCCTATCTTATTTCTACAATATTAAGCAATAATATTAGTTAACCTCCTGTTGTGCTTAACACTCTGCTAAGTATATTTTCTCTCTTTTGTGCCAGCCAGAGTTCTTGATTTCTAGTGACAGAAACTTCTTTGGTGATTTAAGCAGCAAATGAGTTTACTGAATGGAAATTGGAATTACATTGAGTTTCTAGAGAAGTTGGAGGAATCTGGTAAAATTTGTAGAAACAGAAGAAAGCCAGGCAACCAGTCAACAGTCAAATCATGCCCAAGATGAGCTCAGTGAAGGCTGCAGTCACAGATGCTCGACTTTAGATGGCAGTATGCCAATGCTACTGGCATGGATGCCGGCTGCATTTTCTAGGGTCTTATGTGGTGCCTTGGCTGCCTTTGCTACCACAATTCTCCATTGTCCTTGTACTTTTGCATCTCTCTAAACATATTCTAAATCTAAGGTGGATGGTTTTGATTAGCCAAGGCTATGTTAATTCACTTGACATCCAGAGAAAAGTGGGATGAGAAAACAACCCACTTTCTAGTCTTTGGGCTTTTAGAGAGGATGGTATCCTATGATTACCAACAAGATTCATTCAGTGGGAAAGGGGATCAGATGTTGGTCATCTGCTAAATAACATATATCCACTACTCCCTTTAATACAACCTCAAAAATTATTTCTTGGCATGTGTCTTTTCTTTCTGTACACCTCCCATGCATCCATAACTATTACGTCAATTTCTCAAATGTCTCCATGACATTGTTTCTATTCTATTCCATTAAAACTGTATTACTAATCTATCTAACTGGTTATTCCAAGCACATTACTCTGCATAAATTTACCAAAACATCTAAGCCCTCAATTTCAATTTTTGATGGCCATCTACCTAGTAACGAAGTGACTCTTCACTCTTTCACTTTCCATCACCTTCTCAGCTATTCTTTTTTTACTCAGTCTTAATGATTCATTATACTGAATTTTTAAAAATCTCTCTTCATCTTCTTCTCACTCCCAGTGTCATACCACACATGGACTAGAAACTTCATATGTATTTGGATCACCTGGGAATCATTTCTTTAAATGCTTATCCCTGAACCTCCTTCCATACACTAATACCTCACAATGTTTATTTAGCACAGGCAATTCTGCTGTATACACTGCTTTGGCAACCAACTGACAATAATAACAACTTCTTGACTAACGTGACTGATTCCATTATCTCCTAGTTGTAGCTTATCTCCTACACTACCAAATAATTAATTTAAAATGCCTTAAAATAGAACTTATTGTCTTAAACATATTCATTGCATGCCTGTTGAGTGAGGGATAAAGTTCAAGATCCTCCACATGACATTCAATTCATTTATAATCCAAGATTTACAAAAATTTTTCCCCTTGAACTTGCATACATATCACACCCATGTAGAATGTCCTTTCCATACTTACCAGTGTCCTATATACTTATCATATACTTAGAATGCCTTTTTCCTAAATCTACTAATTCCTACATATTTCTGAACTGAAATAATTGCATTATTCCATTTTGTCTATCTCCCTAAAGAGATTACCCCAATTTTAATAGTAATAAATATAACTCAAAAGTCATTCTAAAAGGATGGTTTATTTCTACTTCTATTATCTCATTTTCATCTTATAAATAGTTAGTGAATGTTTCTTTTACATTTATTCCATCTTATTTCAGGGGACATCCATTGAGGACATGAAAAAGGAAAATGCAACATTACTGATAGAATTTGTTCTCACAGGACTTACAGAACGACCAGAGTGGAAAATCTCCCTATTCCTGGTGTTCTTGGTGGTATATCTCATCACCATGATGGGGAACCTAGGACTTATTGCTCTCTTCTTGAATGACCCTCATCTACACACGCCTATGTACATATTTCTTGGGTGTTTAGCATTTGTGGATGCTTGGCTATCATCCACAGTGACTCCCAAGATGCTAGTCAGCATCTTCAGTACAAATAAAATGATATCGATCTCTGAATGCATGATACAACTTTTTTCTTTTGTAATCAGTGTAACCACAGAATGTTTTCTCCTGGCAACAATGGCATATGACCGCTATGTAGCCATATGCAACCCTTTACTTTATCCAGTGATTATGACCAATAGACTGTGCAACCAGTTGTTAGTCTGGTCATTTGTAGGTGGCTTACTTCATGCCTTAATTCACAATGGCTTTTTATTCAGATTAACCTTCTGTAAGTCCAACTAATACATCACTTCTACTGTGACATCATACCATTGCTTAAGATTTCCTGTACTGACCCTTCAATTAATTATCTGATTCTTTTTATTTTCTCTGGTTCAATTCAAGTATTTACCATTTTGACTGTTTTTGTCTCTTATACCGCTATTCTTTTTACAGTCTTAAAAAAGAATTCTGTAAAAGGCATAAGGAAAGCCTTCTCCACTTGTGGAGCCCATCTCTTTTCTGTCTTTTTATACTTTGGTCCCCTTCTCTTCATGTATTTGCACCCTCGATCTCCTCAAGCAGATGATCAAGATATGATTGAATCTCTGTTTTATACTGTCATAATTCCTTTCTTAAATCCATTTATCTACAGCCTAAGAAATAAAAACGTCAGAGATTCTGTGGCTAAAATGTTAAAAAGGTGAAATGTTAAAGTGAAGTTCTCAAATTAATATGATTTCTTTTTATTAAAAGTCATAAAATTGTGCAGTTAGATGTGGCCATGATTTGGAATGTTTATAGTTTTCTGTAATTACAATTGTCCTTGTATTTTTTTAAACTTCTTTTTGTGGTTATTCCCATTTTAACCAGGGAACACTTCTTAACATATTCCACGGGTTATCACTACTCTGATAACAAATCCACATAAAATCATTACAACTAAAGAAAACTAAAACAAATTTTCCTTATGAAGAGAGATGCAAAAATCCTCAACAAAATTCTAGAAAATTGAATACAGCAAAATATTAAATTGATTTTACACCATGCTCCAGTGTTTTCATAACTTGTGTTGTTAGTACCTAATAAGCTCCTTAAAATATTTATGTATATTACTCAAAAGTATACCATGAACTTTAGCATTTTATACATGTCATTAAAGCAGAAAGCAAATTTAAACATTTTAAAGGCTTATATGTTGTTCGCTGGGGTTTTGGAAATGTATTAGGTGCTGACATAATGTAGTTTCTTTGAAATGGAATTGAGTAGGATGACTCTGATTTCTAAAACACTGTATATCCTGGAGATTCACTTCACATTTTACTTTTTAGTGGTGGGAACATGTTTGGGAAAGCACAAGTACATCCCAGCAATTCTGGTAGCTATCAAATGTTCTTTCGTTCTAATTTATTGGGAAATATTGAATTTCACTTCTTGTAGGGATTCACTTCATATACCACAATGAGAAATGAGTAGAAATGGGAATCCATTGTTAAGTGAGTTAAGACAGTGAAGGCAGGGCCATACGGTAAAAGGCTGATTTCAGCTCTTTGTGCATAGATGATAAACAAAAAGCAGTGAATTGCCTCTTTCTATAAATATACTTTCTAAGCCATTTTCTCTTGAGTTTATATGTTGTTTGTTCATCTGAAAAGCTTTCATAATTCAAAAAACTAACAGGTTAGTAGAAAAATTAGAATTAAGTTGGGGTATTGGTTAGATCAAAAAAGAGTAATAGCCAAATAGCAATATTCCCATGATAAAGTAAAAAAAAAAGCTAATAATATATATATAATCAATAACATTTAATACTGTGGGAATATGTTGTAGAAAACGAAGGGTTTGGGTTGCATATCACTAAATTTAAGTAATATTAATATGCTATGATGCCCCAGTGCCAAGTGGATGAAGACATGAAAATGAAGAGCTTGGATATTTTGTGCCTGAAAAGTCTTTAAATGTTAGCTTTATGTATATGAGTGATTCATCTTAAGGTCCAGTCCCTACATTTCCATTCTGAAAAGCAAAATCCCACATATGTTCTTAGTGATACCTATGAGGTCCCAACCCTCAAATCTACCCATCTCTGTTTTTGGCAAAACTCTAGATATTTGTTACTCACATCCTAGCAGATATGGTCTTTCTCCCCAAACATTGCTGCTCCCCAGACATTGTCTTACTAAAGACAAACCTGATTAAATCATTTCACTCTTCAGTATCTAGTCAATTGTTGTGATCTCATTCTCACCTGTGTTACAGACTTATTCATTTTTGTAGATCATGTGTCATTTCTGTGTGATATTGGAAGAGAAGGAAAACATACATCTGTGCAAATCTCATATTTTCTGAAAGATATTCTACTGATTTTTTAAAAATAAACTATGAAAATACATACACATTATTTAGCAGATATTTAAATGTAAATGTGATAACATATTTCTAAGTTCACCCAGTTGTCTGAAACTTTGGCATGACTGGGGTGCTATCAGCAATTTGGGAAGTAGGACAAAAGTTATGGGAGTTGGTTGCCTGAGATATTGTAGTTTAGCTTGATAAGCTAATATCATCAGGGTGGAAGACCCATCAAGGCCTGCCAATGGTTCCAACCCATACATAAGCTGTGGAAGATGGAGTTGCTTCCAGGAAGGCTGAGCAAGGCAATACCATAATAGGAAGGAGGAGGCAGAAGCTGTGGATACTCTGGAGGGAGAGTGTAGATCATTGTAAGTCAAAGGGGGTTGTTTAGTTCTGGAATACTGCTCAGAGTGTTGTGTTCCTCAGTGTGCTTGGGGAAAAAAGGTGGGGCAGATCTCAGGAGTATAAGGGAGCAAGAGCTTATCATTGTGCCATCTGACAAAGGAAGTAATTACAGGTCCTGCTGTAATATCACAAATCAAGTCAATAAAGGACAGTACTACTCAGTACTAATATAATAAATGCACTAATATATTAAATGCATTAATATATTAAATAACAAGCATGGATTATAAGATAATGTTATAAGAAAGAGAAAACAAACTCTATGATGCCATTTTTATAAAACTACAAAAGGAAAACTATGCTAGTGGTTACCTGGGTCCATGGTTTGAGGCAAAGGTGGACTACAGGGAGAATTTACTCAGTGATGGAAACATCCTAATATTCCACTGCAGGAATGGCAAAACTGTATTCATTTCCAAATCTTCTCAAATTTTTCTCTTAAAATTGAATGGACTTTACTACATATAAATTATACCTCAATAAAGAAGTATAAGTAATCTCCAGTGCTTTTAGCTCTTCATTGATCTGCCTTCATTCTTTAATATCTTTGTACCAATTAATTTCACTCTCAAAAATTTGCCATGACTGACAATCTTTTGAGTTGTTGAATTTATTTATTAATTCCTGAATCCTTTCATAAGGATTAAGTCCAATATTGTTATGTGCCTTAACTAGACTTTTGGCACGTAACAGGGACAACTCTTTTTTTTTTTTTTTTAAAGAAGCTTTAGATCACAAAATTTTTGCATAAAAAATATAGGGGATTCCATATACCCCAGCCTTCTCTCTCCCACATTTTACACCATTAAAACATTTTTCATTAGTGTTGTACAATTGTAAAAATGGATGAACACATATTGAAACATTGCTACTAACTGTGGATTTTATTTTACATCATAGTACACTTTGTCCCTCACAGTTTTATAGGTTTTGACAAAATGTATAATGACCTTTACCTGTCATTGTAATGTCATGCAGGACAAATCCAATGTCTCAAAAGTGCCTCCATCATACACCAATTCTTCCCTCTCCCTCCCCTCCAAACCTCTTGTGGCTACTGCCTTTATATCAATGGTACAATTACTTCCATTGCTATAATAATAATGTCTATATTAGTCCATAGTTCCATTCCCCCCTTATGTTTGTACATTCCTCAATCTTGAGGATTTGGGAATGATGAGGCCCGCTCTGTTTCTGATGGAGAGGGAGCTTAGATCCCACAAGACAGATGGCTGGAACTTTCTTGCTTGCAATTGTAGATACTCTCTGTTTTCAGGAATGTTTTTTGGGATGTCCATCATCATCCTTTCATTAGTTGTCCCTGGTGAGGCCGATCAACTGGAAAGTAAGTGTTACAAGATTCAGGGCCCAATCGACTTATGGACATACCAAACATTTAAGTCTCTGGGACATATATTTAAAAAGTATAGTGCTAAATAAAAGTTTAAATGAAAGAGGCAGGAGAGCCATGTGTAGGGAAATTATAAATTACATTTGGCAGAACATATTACAGGATATGACACACTGAGAGGGTGCCTTGCCTATAGTGTCTAGATGTCTCTAGAGAATTCAGGAGTCCCATTGTTTGAGTGACTGCTTATTGTGGCATTCAATGAGATCCTTCTGAGACTTGAATAAGTGTAAGCTCTGGAATGACTTTCCAATACACTTTGAAATATCTTAGCATAAAAAATCATTTGTATTTAATACTGAGCCAGCCCCACTCCATTACTTATTAACATAAACCTGCTAAACCTGCATATTATAAAACTATCAAAAGTACTGCAGTTTGCAGAAGCAGATTTTAGGCCATTAGGCCTCCTTGTCATTAGACAGCAATAAAAACTCTCTCTTTGATATCCCGGTGACTCAGAAATTAAAGTTCATTGGGTGGAAAAGAACCCTGCTTTTGCTCGGTATCATTACCATTTCATTTTCAGTATATAGTCACTGCACTTATCCATTTGTTGTCAAATTAAAACAAGGCAATATCGGAAGACATATATGGATCACTTGAACGTCAAATATATTCTTTCCCGACTCCATTTTTTAATACCTCCCTACCTCTTCTTGATGTTCTGGGTCAATATCCCCGCAAGCTTTGTGGGTTTTTTTCCTACCAACTGGTCTCTTCACTCAAAAAATGCAAAAGGATCAGTGACAGCTATAGTTTTAAGTATAACGGGATTCTCACTGTGATTGCTGGTGAAAGGATTTCTTCCTCTGAGAACCAGGACCTTTCAATTCATACAGTTTAGAGCTATTAGGACAGAAAGTACAATGGTCTGAAGTGGATCACTTGGATAGATCCTTGACTCATGAATTCAAACTACAAAGGCCATGGCACCATATAATGTTCTCTGTTTTTTTTCAAAATATTTCACTAATGTGCATGCAGACCTACCATCCCGTGATATGTTAGGAAATAGTCTCAGCATGGTTTGTCACCTTTCCTTGGGACCCACAAATATATGCTATGCTCAGAACCAGGTGTCATACTGGCGGGATAAGACATAATCTCCTAGTATATAGTGGGACTGCTGGTATATTCATTCCTCTATTGTCCTGAGCATATGTAAAAATTCACTGGGGACAGATATACTCTGGTGGGCACAGGATTGACCAGAGATGGTGACCAACTAGTTATTAGGATGGTACATTTTTTACAACTCATATACAGTTAAGGAAACATTGCTACTAACCATAGACAGTGGTTTACATTATGGTTTACATTTTAGACCATACACTTTTATAAATTTTGATGATATTTAACATGGCCTGTGTCCATCATTGTAAGATCATTTAGAACACTTCCATTGCCCACTAAATAACCCCTGTTCCATCGATTCTATTCTTCCCTCCCCCTCCCCTTGTGGCCCATGACCACCACCTAGCTTCACTCCTTGGATGACAAGATTCATAGTTACTTGCAACAACACTGAGGTCTTAACACACTTGTTTGTCTTCCCCTATTAGGAACCACCCATGCTCTTAAGAGACTCTGTTTGAGAACATATCTGTCCTTCCCAAGATGGGAGTCCCACTCCTCTCCACTCATTATGTGGGTCTCCACCCACTGACACAACACATTATGACAAAATGGTCACTTGTACAACTCCTTAGAAGCCCATCCCAGGTGTGCCCTGTCCTGAATGCCTCCCCATCCAACACCCTAAACTAGTAACCCTTTGTTGTCATATTGCCATAAGAGTGTTCCCAATTTTGTACTTTCAACCACATACCCACCAATCCCCAGTGTTCACCTGGTCCCTCCCCCAACCCTTCCCCCAGTTCCATGGACCATCCAACCCGACCTCCCCGCTCTACCCATCTGCCAAACGTGCATCACTCAACCCAATAATATCACTACCCTCCTGTCACATCCTTTCCACCTCATCATAGATTACACCCATATGGGCATTGGCTCACAACCTTCTTCTCCCTTTCTATTTCCTGTAAACTTATCTTGAAATCTATGGATTTTCATATTCCACATGATTTGACTAGTAGTTTATGATGCATGATGTGCAATTCCTGAACATATCAATTAAATCAAGAGTTTCTTTTCCCTGATATAATTACTTACCTTGTTTGTTGTTAAGGAACAGTAGCCTGGACTAATTCCGATATAAATATTAATGCAATAATAGCATTACATAAAACTGGAAAAGCTATTCAAACTTGAATGAGGCAGATAATATAGAAAATTTTAAAAAGCTAAAAAACATACACAGCTGTCATCTCAAAGGGTGGAGATCCATACAATAAACAGGAAAATATTATATTCCCACTCTGGGGTGTCCTGCTATATTCTCAAATGGAGTGGGAAGAATCTTTCCAGTACTTAGGCCACGCTCAATAAAAGAAAACAGACCAGTATGTCAAGCCCTCTATATTTATGCATACAACAATTAACCTTATTCTTCAAAATTTGAAACTTAGTATTTGCCATAGGTTCTGAGGGAAGGTGAAGGGAAGAACAAGTGGAACAAAGGGCATTTTGGGACACTGGGATTGTTCTGAGTGATCTTGCTTTGATGGATACAGGACATGATACATTTTGTTAGGACATATAAACGTGTATGGTATAAAATGTAAACCATAATGTAAAGCATTTAGGATGGTTTGTAACAATGTTTCGATATTTGTTCATGAATTGAAACAAATGTACCATACTCATGTACAATGTTATTGGTAAGGGAGGATGTTGGGGTGAGGTAAGGATTCATGGGAACCCCACATATTTTCTATGTGACTTTTCTGTTACCTAAAACTTCTTGGACAATACAGTGGAAAAAAAAAAAATAAGACACTGGGGTAACATACAGAAGAAATCATCAATATACATAAAAGATAACAGATCTTAAAGCAATAAAAGGCACAATGGAAAAAACTTTTTTGTTTTTTTATTTTATATTTTATTATTTTTGAGGGTCTGTTTTGGGGACAGGTTTTGGATTACAGAAGCATTACAACTGTGGCAGGGGAGGATTACTGATGTGGAGTGTTGGTGGTGGGGGGATGTGTGGGGAAGAGGGCATCTGGGGCATGCCTATATGGAATATGAATGTGTTCATATGGTCATGGGATGTTATCTCATGAGACCCACACAATAACTGATAGAACATTGAATTCCTGGGGAGTACTGTTCATTCTTTAATAGAGTTGCAAGGATCTCTCAAGTACATGGACAATGCTTAGTGAAGGAGAACAGGCCTTGATATAGATGTTTATACTCATGTACTTATGAACCTTGGCCTTGTGAAATTGAAACTCAGCTTACTAATATATTTTGCCTAAGAGTTACCTCCTGAAAGCCTCCTTATTGCTCAAATGTGGCCTTTCTATAAGCCAAACCCAGCATATGAACTCATTACCTTTCCTCCTGGTGTGGTACATGCCTCCTGGGGATGAGCCTCCCTGGCACTGAGGGATTAATACCAAGCACCAGTTAGTGATGCATTTGGAAAAACCCTAGACCAAAAGTGGATAATATTAAATACAAATGAATTTTTATGGCTAAGAGATTTCAAAGTGAGTCAGAGGTTATGCTTATGCACATCTCAGGAAGATCTCACTGACTGGACAGTAAACAGTGCCCCAAACAGGGGTTCTCCTGAAGGCTTTAGAGTCATGTAGAAAATATAGGCAAGGCAGACAACCCCAGGAAAGCAGCACCCCATTGGTGGGTCTTACCTTGGAATATATGATAACCTATCTGCCCAAAGTATCAGAGTTGGACTCATTTATAAATTTCCTACATATGGTTCTTCTGCTCCTTTTATATGAACCAACAATTAGCACTATAACTAATATATATCCCAGAGACTTAAATATTCTGACTGGTCAGATGCCTGTTGAGCCCTGAAACTCAGCAGAGTTGTAGCCAACACTTAATCTCTATTTCATCAGGACAACTAACAAAAGGATGATAATGGACAATTCTCCAAAAAACAGAGAGTATCTACAACTTTAAGCAAGACAATTCCACCCATCTGCCCCATGGGATCCAAGCTCCCACTCAATCAGAAGCAGAGTGGGCCACACCATCTCCAAATCTTCAAGAATGAAGAATGAACAAATATAAGGGGGAATGCAACTATGGACTAAAGAAGACTTATTTCCTGGTTATGGAAATTGTAACATTGAAATAAAGGCAGTGGTCACCAGAGTTTCTGAGGGGATGGAGAGAGTAGAATTGGTGCAACATGGGTCATTTTTGGGACATTGGAATTGTTCTGTATGATATTTTAATGACAGATACAGGCTATTATACATTTTGTCAAAATCTATAAAATCATGAGGTGCAAAGTATAAGTCATAATGTAAACTATAGACCATGGTCAATGCTTCAATATTTTTTGTCAATTGTAAGAAATGCACCACACTAATGAAAGATGTTAATGGGGGAAAGTGTGCTAGGTAGAGGGGACAGGGTATATGGGAATTCCCTATATTTTTGATGCAACATTTCTGTAATCTAAAATACCTTTAAAATAATAAATTATTATTGTTGTTTTTTTTGAGGTACTGGGGCCAGTGATTGAAACCTGGACCTCATATGTGGGAAGCTGGAGCTCAACCACTGAGCCACATAAGCTCTTCTAAGTTGGTTTTTTCGTTTGTTCGCTTGTTTTGGGTTTTGTTTTTTTTAGGAGGCACTAAGGACCGAACATGGGACCTCCCATGTGGGAAGCAGGTGCTCAACTGCTTGAGCCACATCTACTCCCATGAATTACTTTTATTAAGAAATATATATTCTGTAAGTCTATATAGGTACATTATGTTGAATAAAACATGTATTCTATTTAGAATTCAGAATGAATCAGGATAGTGTTTTCCCAGTTCACTATGTGAATTCTGCATTTTAACATTAATTGCAATTCAATATAAGTACTTAGCAATGATTAAAGCTTGTATTTTACTTAGTTTTCTAAACTAATCAAGATAGTGTTACCACAGTTCATTAAGTGAATCCTGTGTTTAACATTGATTGTAAGTCAATATAAGTACATAGCAGGGAATAAAGCATGCATTATATTTAGTTTTAAAAAGAAATCAAGGTAGTGTTTTCACAGTTCACTATCTGATTTTAACATTGATTGTAAGAAAATATAAGTACATAGTGGTGAATACAACATGTAATTTCCTTCTTTTTCAAAACTAATCAAGATAATGTTTTCAGTTCAATAAGTTTTTGCATGGATTGTAAGTCAATATAAATATGTAGTGGTGAATAAACCATGGATTTTACTTAGGTTTCAAAACAAAAAACAAAACAAAACACTGTAAGAACATCACAAAAACAGTGATAAAACATCTCTCCCAAAGAAACTTAAACTGTAAGAAAATCTATTGGATTATACAAACAGAAGAGAGATTTAATTCCAGCGACTCAGGTTCTGTTTTTCTTAATTCCCTCAGCTATATTTTCCATTGAGTATTAACCTCATCCCCAGACTGGTTTCCTTTGATGAAAAAATGGATGAAGGCACTGACAGATTTCACATTCATGTACCATGCACTCTGAGGGACAATGACTACAGTCTTTGTGGATCTCTTTTCAAATAAAAGGAACATATTTATCAGAAAACCATCTTTGCAATTTCATTGGTACCAAATAAGTTCCCTACTTATCTCATAACCATCTGTAGTATTCCCTCTTGTTAATGGTTGGTGGGGGAAAGGATTAAGAAATACATAGAAAAAAGATATACTGAGAAAAGCAAAAGGAGATCAATGAACAGAAGGTTAAAAACTAAGATCCTTTGTTAAATTGAGGTTGAAAACATGATATACAATATCCACCCAATTTAGAGCTTCTCAATCTTTCTGTCTCTGTATGCTTTATGTTCTTAAAAATTATTTAGGATCTAAATTTGTTTTTGTTTATGTGGATTTTATTTATCAGTATTTACCACAATAAACATTTTAATAAATATCTCTTTATTAATCAATTCAAAATAAAAATAATAAAACTAGTACATGCTAACCTAAATAACTTCATTACAACTATATTGAAGCTCAATGATAGATACGTAGAGATTCATTTTATTTATGATTATCACCTTTCATGAAAGAAGATCCAAATAAGTTTAAAAAATGTTTCCTAGGAACAGATATGAAAATATCCTTACTTTCCTAGTTGATTTGTGAATTATTCTTAACATATACTTGGGTTGACTCTAGACAAACTACTGTATTCCATGATCTGTATGCATATTGATTCTTCAACAAATACATAAAGTTGTTTAAATTACTGAAGATTTATCACACATTTTAACGTCTAATCTCAGTCTTTTTCCAATGTTTTCCTGGCTTATCTTCCTGAGAAATCTTAGAGTCTTTTAACAAAATCTTCAAAGCCAACTTTGTTATTTTAAATAGAATTAAATTAAACTCTCCTTAATTCACGAACTATTCATTGAAATAAATTTAATGAATACTTACTTTAGATCATTCACCAAATTATCCTCTAGAATGATACAAAAATTAAATGTGGAAAAGGGAAGTATCTGAAAATATCACTGAGTTTGCTATCAGAATGGAAAGCTTTTAAGCAGCAAAGGAAGAAAGGAAGAATATGAAGGGACAAATCAGTAGATTTGTGTACCTTAAAATGAAAAATTTTCTATCTTAGAAAGCAACTTAAGCCAAATTCAAAAATAAGTAAGTTATTGAAAAAAACTACCAAAAATATATGTATATAAACTTTCAAGTCTTTTGATATAAAGGGTATATATAAATAGCAAGATAAAACTTAAGGCTCATTAAGAAAGCAGGAAAAGGACACTATCACAGGGTTAAAAATTTTTTTTAGATTTCAACACATGTATAAAATATTTAAATTCACTAAAAATATTTTTAAATTACATTAGTTTATACATCAGGCACTTAGGAAATGTTTAGTGAATCACCAAATATGTCAGGCAGTATATTAATTCCTGGTAATATATGATCATATATAAAATGGTTATTACCCACAAGAGAAAACAGATGTGCATTTCATTATCCAAAAATTAAAATTTACTACTGTTCATCTTAGAATTTTGCTTATATCTATGTATCTCTTTCTTCTGTTAGGGTACCCACAGTTTCAAATCTTTTGCTTATTACATATTAATTATTGCAGTTAGTCTCATTTCTTCTACTTTCTCTTTCCAATCAAATGTCAGACCAGTTTTCTGAAAGAATCAGTCATATTACTTTACTGCCAGGAAGACTTCAAAGTTTGATGACCCTAAATTCAGATTCCTGAAGGAGAGATTAAGTTTCTCAGTACCCTGATCCACTTCCATCCTTATTTCTGCATTCCCCAACTGCTCTCACCAACAGCTCTCACCAAGAGTTCCCTTAACATTCTCACCTGTCATCCATCTTTCATTCTCTCATCTCCCACCCGCAGTGTCCCACTCCTTTAAATAGTGTTATTACTGTTTCCCCCCAAATATCATATTTTCCACTCTTTAAAGTACGGATTTCTTCTGATGCCGCTTAATAATAAGCAAGCCAGAGTTGACTGGTCTCTATAGCCTGAGTGTCCAAACATGTTTTATATACCCAACACAATCTGGAATTGCTTGTGTGTAATCTGTATTGTTGTTTTCATTTTTCATATGTGTATATCCAGTAACGTTATTGTAGTATAAACATTTTGAAATTAACTGTGACAAACTTCTGTGAAGGAGCTGTACTTATTACAGTTTAAGCTTGTTTGAAGAGATATTTTATTTGAAACCAAATAAATTGTACCTAATAAATTCAGTCTCATATATTTTAACTTTGTCCTTTATATTCCATTTCAAGTAATTCTCAGGCAATCTTTGTCATCACATAACTTTTTACTTGCATGCATTTCACAATTATAGGACACCTATTGAGTCTTTTGCTTTCATTAACATATTTCACTTCCTAATATCTACACTTAAAAAAATGATAGGCTTTTTTAAAAAAGTTTTTATTTTAAGAAATACAAAGGTGAAACTCACCAATCAACCCAGTTATCCGGTTCCATAATCCATATTATTAATAGCCTCGTTATACTGTGCAGGTAAAGATAGTATGACAGAAAAACTCTTTCAAGAAGGTGAAATGTGAAGAAGACAGAGAAATAGAAGAGAGATTCAAGAGAGAAATGTAGATCAGTCATTATACAATTATCCTTATCATATAAACATCATACAAATATTTTATCAACATGACTTAGAACTGTTGATGCTGACCTTGGCCACTTGCCTGAAATAGTATTTGTAAATTTCTCCATTTAAGTAACTGTTTTCCTCCTTTCCATATTGTACTTTTTGGATGAAGTTACTATATGAAGTTCACGAAAGGAGTGGAGGTTATATTTCACTTCCTTGAGGGCACTGTATCTACATAAATTACTTAGAATACTTCTGCAGGGAGTATTTGTCTCTTCTCCCCCATTTACATGTTCAATCATTTATATATTCAGTGTGTATTCATAGCTATTTAATTTAAATTCTGACATAGTCCAAGACTACATTATTAATTTAGTTGTTCACATTATTCCAGCTTCAGCTTTTCGGAGCTATTTCAGTTTTGTGTTGTCCGTTTGACATATACCCATCATTTTGTGTATTGATTTGTCTGATTTTTATTTTTCTGCCACTTCTTTACTTTCTGGCTTATAAGATCTCCAGGCTCATCTTGTATATTTCCTGCCACAGTCCTGTAATTAGCCATTTCTCCAAGGGTCTTGGTTCCTTGTATTTATGAATAGTATTAGAGACCAAAATTTGCATGATAGGTGTCCTCTTACCTATTCAGTTGTCACTGATCTTAGTCTCAGTTAGCAGAGTCAGGTGATCTATGTGTGTTCCCATGGCTCCACATGCATGCCATTAATTGGTATTGTAAGTTTTTAAATTTTAGCCATTCTAGTAAACATTTCTTTATTGTTTTACTTTTTATTTCCCTAATTAGAAATTATCTTCAACATCTTTTCATATACTTGTTTGCCATCTGTATATCTTCTTTAGTGAGAAGACTGTTCAGATCATTTGCCCATTTTTAAATTGTATCTTCATCTGTTACTACGCAACTTAGTTGAATTTGCCTATTGGCACTACTAGGTTTCACACAGAATCATAGACTCTTTGGGATTTTCTACATAAGGGATCATGTCATTTGTGAATTGAGATACTTTTGCTTCTTCTTTTTAAATATAGATGCCCTGTTGAATGAGTTGGAAAGTATTCCATCCCTTCAATTTGTGGAGAATTTTTGAAGAATTGGTGATAATTCTTCATAAATGTTTCATAGAATTCATTAGTGAAGCATCTTTGCCTGGGATTAATTGTGTGTGGGGGGGGTAGGTTTTATTATTTCAGAAATAAACTATTTTTAGAGCAGTTTTTGGCTTACAGAAAAATTGCACAGATTGTACAAATATTTCCCTACAACACACACATATCACTTCTATTATTAACATCTTGCATTAGTGTGGTATATTTGTTTCAATTGATGTATCAATAGCAATACATTATTAGAAACTGTAGTCCATAGCTTACATTACAGTTCACATTAGATTTCATTCTCTTTTTTTATATGGATCTTTGAAGGCTGACATACGTGTAATGTCATGTATTCACCATTACATCATTATGCGAATAGTTTCACTGTCCAAAAATACCCTGTGTAGTGGAAATTCATCCCTCCCACCTGTCAACTGAATGCATGGTCTCCACTGATCAATTTTCCTCTCTAAAGTTTTTTTCTTTTTCCAGAATGTCACATAAGTTGGAATAATGCAGCATGTTTCCTTTTTAGCCCGATTTCTTTCATTTAGCAATATGTTTTCAACATTCCTCATGTCTTTTTGTGACTGATAGCTCACTTCTTTTACTACTGGACAATATTACAGTGTATTGATGTGCCAGGACATTGATCCATTCACCTCTGAAGGGCATGTTGATTGCTTCCAATTTTGGGCAATTATGAATGAAGCTGCTATAACCATTCACGTGCAGGAATGTGTGGAGATAAAGTTTTATACATTCTTTGGATGAACTTAGAAGCATGCATCCTTTCCCATATAGGAAGCCTTTTTAATTTTTTAAGAAATTGCCAAAATATTTTCCAAAGTGTCTGTACCTTTTTGCATTCCTGCCATCAGTGAATGAGGGTTTTGTGGCGCCACATCTTTGCCATCATTTGGTGTTTTCAATATTTTGGATTTTTAGCAATTCTAACTAACAGTTTGTAGTGATAGCTTGTTGTTAATAATTTTTCATTGATTATAACAAAGGTAACTACTATTAAAAAAAAATAGCACAAATACAAAAAGATGTATCATCAATTGTCACAAATGTTCTACACCAATGCAAGGCACTGGCGATGGGGTGGTGCATGTGGTAGGGTGGTGCATGTGATTCCCACACTCTGTGCATGATTAGTCTAGAAACCCACAACTTCTTAAATAATTTTTTAAAATTTATTTAAGTATATCCACTCATACATACACATACATAAACCAATAGGTGTATTATAATAATAGTTGTGAACTTTCAAAACAAACATACATAACATTATACAGGGCTGTCATACCTCACCCCACCACCAACACCCTCCATTGTTATGAAACACTTTTAACTAATGATTAAAGAGCTTCTTCAACATAGTACTAGTAACCATAGTATCTTATATTTGGTGTATTTTCCCCCCAAACCACCCTATAATTATTTTATGTCATTTATACATGAACATACATAAATAATAAGGGTATAGTAAAAGTTGTGAACTCACAAAGCAAACATGCATAACATCATATAGGGGTCCCATACATCAACCTACCACCAACACCCTGTACTGTTGTGAGACATTTGCTACAAATTATGAAAGAACATTTTCAAAATCTTACTACTCACTATAGTCCTTATCTTACATTTGGTGTATTTGCCCCTAACTGACCCTATTATAATTATTTTTAAATATATTTTTATGACAGAAGTTGTAAACTTACAAATCAATCATGCCCATGTGCAGAATTCCCATAAAACACCCCTCCCCCCATCAGCACACCACACCATGATGGAACATTTTTAAATATTATGAATAATATCATCAGATTATTACCAGGTCCATACACATACATTTGACACATTTTTCCATACTCCCCCATTTTCCACACATTATATCTTTGGCATAGATGTATAAATATTACATTATTACTGCTAGCCACAGTCCATTGGTCACTCCAGTTGTATTTATCCAATGCTCTCCATACTCCCACCACTCTGCAACAGTGATGTATATCTGCTCTAGCTCATAAAGACACTTTTGCATCTGTACCATCAACCACAATTCTCATTCATCTCTGCGTTACTGTTCAGTCCCTAGATTATGCTCTAGCTTTCTGTCAATTGGCATATACATCCCTAGAATACCCTTTTCAGCCACATTCCCATTTATAAACCAGCTTTTACTCACTATAATGTGTTACCATCAGTTCTATACATTTCCACATTTTTACAGTAAAGTCAATTCAAACCTCTACATACATTAAACATCAGCAGTCCATCTTAGTTCTCTTATCTCCTTTAAGGATCTCCCACCTACCACCAGGCCTTGAAGACATTTTCCTATATATTCTTCTAGAAGCTTCATGGTTCTTGTTTTATATTTAGGTTTTTGATTAATTTTGACTTAAATTTTATATAAAGTCCTTCTTTTGGCTATGGTTATCCAGTTATCTCAGAACCATTTTTTGAATGGACAGTTTTGCTTGAGCTGGGTGAGTTTGACAGACTAGTCAAAAAAGACTTGATCATAGATGTTAGGGTCTGTTTCAGAACCATCAATTCTGTTCCATTGGCCTATGTATCTGTCTTTATGCCAGTACCATGCTGTTTTACCACTGTGACTAGGTATTATGATTTAAAGTCTGCAAGTGAGAGTCCTCCAACTTCACCTTTCCTTTTTAAGATGTTTCTTAACTCTTCAGGACCCCTTACTCTTCCAAATAAATTTGATAATCATGTTTTCCATTTATTTTTAAAAATGCTGGTGGAATTTTTATCGGGATTGCTTTGAATCTGTATATCAATTTCAGTAGAATTGATATCATTTTTTTTTTTTTTTTGAATTGACATCTTAGTGGTATTTAGTCTTCCAATCTACGAGCATGGAATGTTCTTCCAATTATTTAGGTATTTTAAAATTTCTTTTAATAATGAGTTGTAGTTTTCTGAATACAAGTGCTTTAAATTGCTGGTTAAGTTTATTCTTTTTTTTTTTTTTTTTTTTTTTTAACAGGAGGTCCCGGGGATCGAACCCCGGTCCCTCCATATGGTAGATGGACACCAAGCCTCTTGAGCCATATCTGTTTCCCAAGTTTATTCTTACATATTTAGATTTTATCTGTTATATTTTATTTTCACCACTCTGTTGACACTTTTAGTTACTTTGACTAATAATCTTCTTTTCTAGACTCTCTTCCAAGCCTCTCTCTCCTGTTTCTTCTTTTCAGCCTGTAGCAAACCCTTTAGTATTTCCTGTAAAGCCAATCTCTTGGTTACAAACTCTCTCAGTTTTTGTTTATCTATAAATATTCTAAACTCACCCTCATTTTTGAAAGACAATCTTGCTGGATATAAGATTCTTGGCTGGAAGTTTTCCTCTTACAGTATCTTAAATATATCATTCCACTGTCTTCTTGCCTCCATGGTCTCTGATGAGAAATCATCACTTAATCTTATTGGGTATCCCTTATTTGTTATACATTGCTTTTCTGTTGCTGCTTTCTGAATTCCCTTTGTCTTTGGCATTTGACATTCTTATTAGTATGTGTCTTGGAGTTGGTCTTTTTGGATTTTTTCATCTGGAGTCTTATTTTGTTCCTTTAACTGGGCCATATCTTTCTATTTCTTGGTATGGATTGTAATTTTTTGTTGGTGTCTTGGCATCTCGCTTACTAGATGTATTTATTCTGGGTGCAGTGTTTCTTGCCCTTTCTCTCTTGCTGGTTGTGTAATAGGAACCAAGGATGTAGTTGGTGCTATAAGCTGTGGAGGCTCAAGCTGCCCTCATTTCCCCAGAGACCAATGATGCTTCTCCCAACTTTCTCTTTTGCCAGGGGTTAGGACAGAATCATAGTTGTGCAGGCCTAGACTGTAGTTGCCCAGAGAGACTGATGAAGCTTCATGTCCCTTTTTCCCCTACCTGGGGTGGGGATGGAGTTGCAGGTGTGGGCAGAAATCTATGCCGTGCGGGTCCAAAATGACCGTGGTTGCCCTGGTAGACTTCCAACTCTGTCCAGCTGAATGTAACTGCAGTTACTGGGTGAGGCTGGTGCTGGGCCCACCAGCTTCCTCCCTGCCAAATGTGGGGCTGAAGCCTAGGCTAGGGCTTCAGGCTAATCTTTGTGAAAGAAGCTGGTCCCTAAGGTTACTGTGATTTTCAGTCATCCCCACTTCCCATCATGCCAAGGGAGGAATCAAAATGGTGGCTACTGGATTCTTTAACACTTGAACAGGTTCAAACTTTAGCTGTTTTTAGGATTATACTTTCGCCAGCAGACTTTACTAATCAGTGCTGAAGTTGGTTCCCAACCATCTCTTCCTCCTCCATTTTTTAGAAGTGGAACTTCCAATTCCAGCTGTGGAATAGCTCCCGAGGAGGCTTGTACCACCAGTGGAAGATGGGCACTGGCCTCCAGGGCATGGAGAGTTCTACTCATGCATCTTCTCTGCAAATGGGCAGTGTCCTTCTTCCATTCTTTCAAGGATGTTGCAGGATGCTCTTCTGGTCTCCTGGAGGCCTGAAACAGGTGCTTTAGATAGCTCTGGGTGATTACAAACTGCCCTGTAGGATGAGCTCACTCTAGGAGCTCTTTACTCTGCCACCATCTTGCTGGTTGTTTCAAATTATTGTCAGCTGTTGGGATTTTGATTGAGATTACTTTAAGTCTGTAAATTGCCTTGGGCGAATTGGCATCTTAGAATATTTAGTCTTCTAGTCAATGAAGACAGAATGCCCTTCCATTTATTTGGCTCTTCTTTGATTTCTTTTATCAATGACTTTTAATTTTATGCCAACAATTCCTTTACATTGTTGGTTATATTTATTCCTAAATATTTCATTCTTTTTGTTGCTATTGTAAATGGAATTTTTAAAAATATATACTTCATCACTAGTATATAGAAACAATAGTGATTTTCCATGTTGATTTTGTACCCTGCCATTTTGCTGAATTTATTTATTAGCTCTAGGAACTTTACTGTGGGTTTTTCATGATGTTCTGATCATGTAATCAGCAAATAGGGGAAAGTTTTACTTCTTCCTTTCCAATTTGGGTGCCTTTTATTTTTTTCTCTTGCCTAATGGCTCTAGTTAAAATTTCCAATACAATGCCGAATTTCAGTGCTGACAGTGGTCATCCCTGTCTTGTTTCTGGTTTAAAGGGTAAGACATCAGTCTTTCACTATTAAGTAGGGAATTAGCTGTGGGCTTTCCATGGATATCCTTAATCATGTTGAGGAAGTTTCCTTCTATTCCTAGTTTTCTAAATTTTTTTATGAAGAAAGGGTGCTGGATTTTGTCAAATGTGTTTTCTGCCTCTTTTTTTTTTTTTTTTTTTTTTAATTAATCTAGCTAAAGTTTTATTGATTTTATTGTTTTTTTCAGAGAACCAAATTTTGGTTTTGCTGATTTTATTTTTTTCCTCTATTTAATCCATGTCTGCAGTTTCCTTCATTCTGCTCACTTTGAGTTTAGTTTGTTCTTTTTCTTGATCCTCTAGTTTTAAGTTAACGTCTCTGATTTGAGACCTTTCTTCTTTATTGTAACCTTTTAGAGCTATAAATTTTCCTCTCTGCACTGCTATCATTTTATCCCATAAGTTTTGGTTTGTTGTGTTTTCATTTTCATTCACCTCAATATATTTCCTAATTTTCCTTGTGATTTCTTTTCTGACTTGTGGGTTGTTTAAGAGTACATCATTTAATTTCCAAATATTTTTGAATTTTCCATTTATCTCTCTTGTTGATTTCTAACCTCATTTCACTGTGGTTGGAGAAGATATATTGTATGAATTTAATATTTTTTAATTTATTGAGATTTTCTTTGTGACTTACCATGTAGTCTATCCTGGAAATGATCCATGTGCAGTAGAGAAGAGTGTGTATTGTGCTGTTATTGGGTGAAATGTTCCATAAATGACTGTTAGATGAATCTGGTTTAAAGTATCATTAAAGTCTTCTGTTTCCTTATTGATCTCCTGTATAGATGTTCTATTTATTATTGAATGTGGTGTATTGAAATCTCCTACTGTTAATGTAGAACAACCTAATTCTCCCTTCAATTCTGTCATTATTTATTTCATGCATTTTTGTGCTATGTTAGGTGTGTACATATTTATAATTGTTAGATCTTCTTTAACTGATTCCTTTTTTCAATATATAGTTTCCCTCTTCTAACAGTGTTGACTTAATATCTATTTTATTTGATTTTAGTATAGCTACCCCAGCAGTCTTTTTGTTACTACTTGCGTAATATATTTTTCTATCCTTTTGCTTTCAATCTACTTATGTCTTTGAAATAATAGCCAATCTCTAATTACCAGCATATTGTTGGGTCATACTTTTTTAAAAGTCCATTCTGCCAATCTCTTCCTTTTGACTGGGAAATTAAATTAATTTGCATTTGATGTAACTGGTGACACTGCAGGACTTACTGTTGACATTTTTCTATTTTGTGTTTGTATGTCTAATGCCATTTTTTGGCTCTCAATTCAACCATTAATGTTTCTATTCATATTTCTTTGGCTTTTTTGTATTGTACCATTTTGAGATCCTTCACATTTCTTTACGAAAATTTTTAATGTATTTTTGTGGTTACCATTTGTTAAAATTTAACATCCAATATATTTGTGATGTATTCTTAAAGGTCAATGGTAGAAGTTAAGTTATAAATATTGTAATGCCAGCCTCTGGAGCATTTGGAATACCAAGATAAAGGGCATGCTTGGTTCGGAGGACCCCAAAAATTTTTAAGCACTTACGTATATAAGAGCATATCCACACCAGAGGAAGGATGGTGATAGGAGAAAAGTTAAAAACTTTTGTTATGATTCATATGAAACTAAGGAACACAATATCATAGTTGTTTCAAAGGATGGATCTATTGGACTTGGTCAGATTTATCATAGAAAGTAAAGGAGAGGAATGTGTCCTTGGTTAATTATGCTATATGTTTGCCTATTCACAAATCCAAAACTTTCTTCCAACCTCATTTAAACTCCCACTATATCCATTCTATTATCAATATATGCCTTATTTCTCCTCATAATAGTTTTCAGGTGAACAAGATGAGAGAGAGAGGGAAAGGGAGAGGGAGAGAATCAGATGTGTAAAAAATATCAAATTGATCCTGAAAACAAATTTAGTGATGACCATTTGATTTAACTTCAGAATCTGAAAAGACATCCATTTTAATAGACGGTGTTTGCTTTGCCTGTGTTTTGTGAACCATGTCTTTCAGATTAGGAGTCTCTGAAGAAATGCCATGTTGCACATTCCAAAGAAGTCCCTTTAGAAATAATGGAAAATGTGAACACTTCCCTGAGGCTTACATAACTACTCTTGCTCATCTAGTGATAGAGTATCCTAGCTTTGAATAATTTATTCCTAAATGTTTTATAGTCCAAGACATTTCTTCTAAATTTTCCTGAAAACAGATAACATTGTGTGTCCAATCTACAGCAATAAATTCGTTGTCAGTGAACTCAAAATATGACTACTCATTTCTAATTTATTTAAAGTATTAATATACAGGAATATACATGTTTCAAAAATACTTCAGCATTTTCCATCAGCTTTTCATTTTATCTAATTTGCTTTTTTCTAAATTGAAGACAGTATGGAAAGTCATGATGAGACACAGTATTGTGGATAATTCTGACCTATTCTGAGTTCAAAAGTATCATTCTTTTATCAATGAATGTTCAGGTAAAGCTACAAATGATTCAGTAAAATAATTCTAGGATTAACTTTAAAAGTTATTTCTAATATAGTTTAGTAACTAATATTTCACATTGTAAATATAAAATCAGTTGTCTCTTAGTTACTATTTTGATACAATAACTTCTATAAAAATGATGATTACTGAAACGAAATCTATTATTTCCACGGACTACTTATATTTCCATTTGATTTGCCAGTACGTGTTGCTAAAATAATATTAAAACGTTATCTTTTAATATTTATGAAGTTTTTTCAAAGTACTATAATTCTGAGGGATTTTTAAAGTGTTAGAGACTTAAAGCCTAAAGAAAAAAATATTTTATTCCCTTGAATACAAACCTCTAGTGATAAAGTTCCAAAAAAACCTTATTATGTTAGGTAATGAAAATACAGGATTTGAGATTCAGCGTAGGAAAAGATAAGAAACAGAAAAAACAATCCAAAGTATATTTTCAAAATGATGTGTCTACTTCAAATATGCCTAGACAAAGACTTTTAGCAATTTCAGTTCATTTCTGGAAGAAAAGAAAGATGATTTTATTGTTCTTTGTAATTCCTGTTTCTTCTGTGCTTTGTATATTGTAATGTCTTGGTTGCTAAACTAGAATAAACAAAATTTGCATGATTAATTAACTTCCATAAATATATAACATATTAGAAGTCAATAGTGAATATGCAAACATAAAGAATCAACTAAATTGGATTCCATGGGGATTCACCAAAAGTGAGGACTTGAATTAATATAGAAGAAGTTTGACAGGGTACTAGAAAAATATTTATAATGAAGAGTTTGAACATTGTGAAAGGAGACTTGATCACCAAATTTCATAATGTTAGGCATGCATGGAGAGACATTTAAAACTAGAGACAGGCTGCATCAGTTTAAGTGAACAATTAAGCATAACTTCTTGGGGAATTTAACATAGCAAAATAGGAGGGCTATCCAGAATGTACGAAATAAATGTTAAAATGGTATCCATACTAATTTACTAAGGAAATGTATATTGCTTTTATTTTTCATATTATCTCCCTGTCTTGAGGATGAATAGCTATTCTTTAACAGGTCCTATGTGGATGTTATTTTTGAAGGTATGTTAAGATAGAGAAACAATTTTTAAAACCCCCTGTGAATATATCTCAAAATATAAAGTTGAAAATGTCTAAAGAACAATTCGTTTTCCCACAATGATACAGTATGAAAGTATTTAAAACTTGTTTTTATTTTAGGGAGAAAATCATTATTAAAATATTTATCTTTTAATTTATGAAATGCCAAATTATGTACACTGACCTTGAATTTTGACACTTGCTTTTGATAATTCATGCAGACAATGTGTTTCCATCCTGGACATTCTCAGGCATTTCAGACAATCCTTGTATATACAATCTGTGATACATTCCTCTCCCATTACCTGACCCTGTATATGCTAGTTTTTGGTATCAGCAAAAGATGAATTAAGGTGATGTTCTTTCCTTTTATACCTAGGGAAATTAGAGGGAAGAATTAAACACACTCTAATTTAAATCTCATTTCCCTACAATTTCTGTCTGAAAGAATGCAGGAATGGCTAATAAAAATCACTCCCTGAGAGCTGAGTTTATCCTCATAGGATTTATGAATCACCCAGAGCTGAAGCCACTTCTGTTTGTGGTGTTCTTTGCCATTTATATTGTCACCATGGTGAAGAATCTTGGTTTAGTGGCATTGATCTACATGAATTGTCAACTTCACACACCATTGTATATTTTTCTGTACAACCTGGCTCTGATGGATTCCTGCTGTTCCTGTACTATTACCCCCATGATGATAGAAAACTTTTTTCTGAGGACAGAATCATTTCCCTTTATGAATGTATGTCAAAATTTTATTTTCTCTATCTTGTTGAAACTACAGACTGTTTTCTTCTTGTGGCAATGGCAAATGACCGGTATGTGGCAATATGCAGCCCATTGCAGTAACTCACAAGGATCTCGAAGAAACTCTTTTTTCAGATGACCATTGGGGCCTTCATAGCTAGTAATCTCACTTGCATAAGTCATGTGATGTTTTTACTGAAGTTAACTTTCTGTGGGTCTAATGAAATTGATGACTTTTTTTGTGATATTCTTCCATTGTATAGACTCTTCTGTACTGATCCTTTCATCAACGAAATAATGAGATATATTTTATCAATGCCAATTAAATCTTCACCATTGTCACTGTCTTGATCTCTTATCTCTACATTCTTTTCACAATTTTCAGAATGAAATCCAAAAAGGGGAGAGGTAAAGCCTTTTCTACATGTGCATCCCACTTTCTCTCTGTGTCAATATTCTATATTTGTCTTCTCATGTATATATGACCATTTGAAGGAGATAAAGATATACCATTAGCAATTTTTTATACAATAGTGTTTCCTTTATTAAACCCTTTTATTTATAGCCTGAGAAATACAGAGATGATAAAAGTTCTGAAAATATTTGTAAAGAATTGTAATACTCTTAAAGTTCATCCTCTATGGCAAATATATTTAATTTATTAAAATGATTTCATAGATAAGGGACATAAATATATACATATATATTTATATAAGATAGTAATCTCTAAATCATGGGGCTCTGATTGTTCCTTTCAAACCTTAATTAAAATCCATAATTATAAGATTCAATTAGTAGAAAATGAAATGGTATATATCCATGTACTGGAGAGTACTTTGTTAAAAGCATCAATTAATCAACACATAACAAGAAAATTAAATATTTATGTATGTTCAAGAGTATATTTTGATTAATGTTGTCTAGGTAGTGGGAGACATTATATCTTACTTCATGTAGAGTGTTTGAAACATTTGAGAATTCATGGCAAAATAGTGAAACATTAACTTTGATTGAGAAAACGTAGCAGACAGATATATGTAAATCACTGTGGAGGGAGAGAAACTAGAAGCAAACAATAATCCATATTTGAAGTAATGAAGCTTCATCTGGATGAAAGAAGAATAATAGAAAGAAATGGAATGAGAAATGCACACATACACACCCATATGGACACATTTTGTAGAAAAATTAACAATAAATTATAACAAGTTGCAAAAACTAGATTAAAGTCTATTTTAACCTGAATTATGGTTAGCAACCATGTTTAAATTAATGGGTATACAAAGGAAGTAATCATGGAAATGTGCAGAGATTTAGCTATAGGGGTCTATTACCACTGTTTTATTTACCAAGAGTATAAATCAAAATGGCCTGTCCAATAAGAAAACATTTAAGTAAATTATGGTGCATCCATGTAATGGAATTCTATATAGTCATCAGAGAAAAGGATAATATTCAGTACCATAAGATGTCCAATATATTAAAAGAAAAGAGCTTATAAAATAGCACAGTATATTTAATTTTTTTTGTTAAAAATACATGTATCAACATGCAAAGAAAAAAATTCATGGTGGATATTCTTACTTCAGTCCTTGTTCTGCCTCCCCTTCTCTCAATACAGAAGCCAGAGTGACCCTTTAAAACCCAAATTAACATCCAAATATTCCAAGGATGGGGGGTGGGAGTGATTAAACCAGTATAGCAAAATGCAAGTGGCTGTTGGAAGTTGGTGGAATTGGGGGCACAGGGGGGTTTGTTGTATTCTCTACTTTTGCATGGTGTGGAAAAGCCCATAATAAAGAGTTTTAATATAAAAAATAATGAGTTTAGAATGGCATCTGATGCATAGTATACCATTAATAAACATTTTTATACATATCAGTGAAAAACTGTTCTTTTTTATAGCTGAGTAATAGTGAAGTTTACCAATTTTAGCATGCTTAATGGTCATTTTTATTTCATCTCCTTATTTTTCTTTTAGGACTTACAGTTTTTGACTATTTGTATCACTGGTTTTTTCTTTTCTTTTTTTTTCATTTTTAAAGAAGTTTTAGATTATATAAATGTTACATAAAAAATATAAGGGATTCCCAAATGCCCCACTGTTTCCCCCTCCCACACATTCCCACATTAACCCAGCATCTTCATTAGTGTGGTACATTTGTTACAATTGATGGACCCATATTGAAGCATTGCTACTAATCATGTACTACAGTCTACATTATCATTTACACTCTGTCCTGCACAATTTTGTAAGTTATGACAAAATATGCAATGGCATGTATCTGTCACTGCAATGTCATGCAGGACAAATCCCGTGTCCTGAAAATGCCCCCATACTATACCTTTTCTTCCCTCTCCCATCCCTCAGAGCCTCTGGTGGCCATTGCCTTTACATCAATGATAACAGTTCTTCCATTGCTAGAATAATAAGTCTATAGTAGAATAATAGTAAGTCTACATTAGTCCATTTTTCATTACCCCAATCTTAAAGATTTTGGTATGGTGAAGCCCACTCTGCTTCTAATTGAGAGGGGGCTTAGATCCCATGGGGCAGATGGATGGAGCTACCTTGCTTGCAGTTGCAGACATTCTCTTTCTTCAAGATGGGCATTGTCCATCATCATCTCCTTCTTAGTTGTCCTGGGTGAGTCCAATGTACAGGAGATTAGGTGTTGCAACTATGGTGAGATTCAGGGCTCAACTGACAAATGGATGGACCAAAGGTTTAAGTCTCTGGGACATGTATTTATCAAGTATAGTGCTACTTATGGGTTCAAATAAAAGGGGCAGAAGAAGAGCCATGAGTAAAGAACTGGGGAGCATAAATTCCAATGTAAGGCCCACTGACAGGATGAAGATTTCTTGATTTGTCTGCCCTGCTTATAGTTTTGGGCTGTGTCTAGAGGCCCCAGGAGCCCTGCTAATGGAGGCACTGTTTACTGTGGCAGTCAATGAGATCCTGTTGAGACTTGCATAAGGGTAAACTCTGGATTGACCTCCCAACTCACTTTGAAATCTCTTAGCCATAAAAACTCATTTGTATTTACCATTCTCCCTCTAGGTCAAGGTCTTTTTCCAGATGCATTCCTAGTTGGTGCTTGAAAAAAATCCCTGGGTGCCAGGGAATAGTTGTATAACTGTTTATAGAGAAAATAAATTAATTTCTAGTGACTCGGAGTGGCAAGTGATTTCTAAGTGTTGAGATATTCTTTTAATATTTTATTTTTATATTTATAAGTGATATAATTTTAAATTAAAATTCTCATTGAAACTTTGTTAATGTTATTTCTTTCACGGGTGTTTAGAATTTCTTTCCTTAATCCAAGGTCTGATATTAAGTTATATTTATTTTTCTCTTTTTCTTCTTCATCTATTCTTTCTCTTCCTTGTCATCCACCTTAATCTTGTTTCTCTGATAGTTAAAAACTTTATTCACTTCATTTTGGTTCTTCATGGAATTGATTTACTACCTAGCATTAGAGTAAATTGTAATTTCATTTTGGCCTGTGTATTAGTCAGGCAAAGGGGTGCTAATGTGAAATACCAAAAATGGGTTGGCCTTTTTTCTTTTCTTTTTATTTTTCTTTCTTTATTTTATTTTTTTAACTTTATTTTGTACATTGATAATTGAAAATATAAACAATTAAAAACTAAAAAGTAAACACAGATGAATAAATATATACATTTCTCAATTAAATATAATGGATACACGTAAATTTTTTTTTTTTTGAATCAAACAATATATTACAAGGGTGTTTATTTGGGGTAGAAGTCCACAGTTACCAGGCCATAAAGCATAAGTTTCTTTTCTCACCAAAGTCCATTGCCATGTGTTGGAGCAAGACAGCTACCAATGTTTGCCAGGGTTCAGGCTTTTTGGGTGTCTCTTCCCTGGGCTGTGTTTCTCTCCGGGCTTAGCTCCTCTGATCCTCCACAAGGTAGACGATCAGGCAAATGGCTCACTTCTCTTCTCCTTGGGCCTTCTCATCAACATCAAAACTCCAACATCAAAACTGCTTCTCAAAACTGCTCCCTCGTTGCCAGGGCACCTGGCGAGGAGACCACGATGGGCAATGGCCATCACAGGGAATGGAGAGGGCCTGCATCTGCAGGCAGGATCATCCCACCCACCATATCCATGGGATATAAGCCCTCTCTCACTTGGAGGTGGAGTGGACATCACCATCCTAGTCCCCTCAGGAGTAGGGGAAGAACTATGGACTAGAGTGGACTTGATGGTATTCTGTTGTTCACATATGGTGGTTCTAGCAATGGAAGAAATTATAACAATGAGGTGGAGCCAGTGGCCACTGGACACTTTTGGGGCAGGGAGGGGACGAGCAGTTGAAATACAGGGGCTTCTTTGGGATTTGGAGGTTATCCTGATTACCGTTGTGGCAATGGATGTAGGCCATTTTAAATCAGCACACACCACTCAGAACTGTGTGGGAGAGAGTGTGGTCTACGGTGTGAACTGTGGTCTATGGTTGGTGGCAAGGCCCCAGGATGTGTAAGTCCATTGAGGGTGGTGGGCCACACTTGTGGGAGATGTTTGTGTGGGATGTGGTGGGAGGTGTGGGAGGAGGGCAACATGGGAATCCCAGTGGGTTCCGTGTAATATTTTGGGTAACCTAAGTACCTCTTAAAATATATTTATATATATATATATATATAAATAACATTTTTGTAAGCAAATGCACATATATGCATATATATTTATATATCATTTTGCAAATGTTGGTATGTATTGTGAAAATTTTGGTTTTTACCCACAATAAAAAAAATAAAATAAAACAAACAAACAAAAACAAAACAAGACAAAAAAAAAACTGTTCGCTCTGTTCTTTGTGATGCCTTTTATATTTTCTTCCCCCACCCACCAAGGGGTGGGGCTCAATGACCTATTGACGTGGCTCAGTCAATGCCCTAATCATAACTTAATCATGCCCAGATTAACAGATGAGTTTACAAGCATAATCCAATTATATTTTTGGAATTCATAATTACATCATATTGCCCAACGACCACAGCCTACTTCTTCCAAAATAATCTACAGATTATTTTAATTTGGAGGAACCAGGGAAATAATTCTCATTTTTTCAGAATTCCAGATTTTCCCAGAAAAATTTAAAAATCATTAAAAAATAAACTTGGCATATTATATATTAAAATATATGATGAAGTTCCCACAATTAAAACAGCTGGTTTTAGATGAAGAATCAATAGGTAGATTATTGGAACAGATCAGATTATTGAAAAGTTAGCACTCATATAAAATAAAGTAACCATCACAAATCATTGAAAAAAGAAAGACTTGTTTAATGAATGGTCCTGCATCAGTTGGTTAAATTATTTATCTCTTCTATTTATTTCGAAATTTATAGATTCCCTCTTATTCAGAAAAGATTTCATAAGCTGAATTTTCCTTTTCTTTTTTCATAGCTTGACATTTTAGTCATAGCACTTTAATTCAATTGGAATTTATTCTAGAATGTTCTGAAGTGAAAGTTATAGTTTATGGCTAACCTGTAGTTCCAGGGACGTTTATTAACTAATTCTTCCCTTACTCCCTGATTTCACATACGTCTCTTTTTCCACACATTCTCATTCTCTCAAGTGGACATGCACACATAGAGGTTATTTGTAATTTATCTTAGTCTACACTATATAAAATAAGACCATTACAGTCCCTATACTTCTATTCTAGAAAGGCAGAAGAACGTTAAATTACTAGAGTGATAAGTACTATGATTGGGGAAAACTCTTCTGCTTCTAATCAAGTCTAAATATTAGGATACTATAAGGTTTAAACATAAAACATAACTTCTCTCTATTCTTTCTATATGACCCCATCAATGATCATGTAAAGATGACCTGCAAGGAATATTTTCTGCTCTGACATCTTTTAACACAAAAGTTAAAGCGTATTTGCACTTCATACCTAGTTATTTTTCCTTTTGCTTTATTTTTCAACTTAACTTGGAATTTGCTCCATATAAATATTTAGTGATATTCCTACTTTTTTATGAAAAACACAC
>JAKSZT010054350.1:724918-739606 GCA_026826555.1 Tolypeutes matacus | reverse complement strand
CCCATTGATACTCCCCTGCCATAGCTGTAACCCTTCTATGATCCAAAACCTCTTCAAAAATGAAGCCAAGAATATTGCCAAATTCAATTAATAGGAAAATGAAATAATAATGATAGGTTTAAACATAAATAAATTACATAATTTAGAGAAACTAAAACTAAAATAAAGTAAAAAAGATTGGGTTATTAAAAAATGAAAAAGTTAATAAAATAGTTTTTTTGATGTTTTTCCTTTCATCACTGTAATGTTAGTTGTCCTCCATGTACAGTGGCATTTTCTTCCATTTCTTCCCCAGCGTCTTTTATATATATGTGTATTGTCTTAAAAGAAGTTTTAGGTCACAGTAAGGTTACATACAGAATATAGGGGACTCCCATATACCCAAAATCCTCTCCCTTTTCCTCCTTCCCATATTAATAACCTTTTTACATGTGGATGGTCCATTTGTTACAACTGATATACAAATATTGAAATATAGCTACTAAGCATGGCCAATGGTTTACATTATGTTTTACATTTTAGACAATACACTTTTATAATTTTTTGATGAAATTTAACATGGCCTTCATCTATCATTGCAAGATCATTCAGAACACTTCCATTGCCCCCAAATATTCCCTCTTCAATCTCTTCCATTCCTCCCTCCCCCTCCCCTCAGGCACCATGGAGACCATGAGGCTTTACTCCTTGAAGACAAGATTCTTAGATACTTGCAACAATGCTGAGGGCTGGACATGTTAGTCTGTCCACCCCTATTAGGAACTGCCCGTGCTCTTGAGAGACACACACCCCTCTCTGAGAACATATCAGGCTTCCTCAGCATGGGAGTCCAACTCCTTCCCACTCATTATGTGGGTCTCCCCCCCACTGATATAGGGCACTATGACAAAATGATTCTCTAGAAGACTGTCCCAGGTGCACCCTGTCCCAAATGCCCCCCCCCAATTCAACACCTTAAAACAGTAATGCTTCTTTGTCATATTGCCAATAGAGTTTTCTCAACACTAGTTTCATTCATGTACCCACCTATACCGAGTGTAACTCCCCCAACACTACTTCCCTCCCCCAACACTACTTCCAGTTCCTTGGACCATCCAATCCATCCTCCCCAACCTACCCTCCTGTCAAACTTGCACCACCCAACCCAATAGTATCCCTACAACCTTGTCACATCTCTTCACTACACAACTACTCACTTACACCTTTTCATAGACTTCGCCCATAGATTTCGCCCATGCATTGGCTCACAACCTTCCTCCCCCTTCCTATTTCCTGTAAACCTATCTTCCAGACTCTAGCTCTCTGAGTCAGCTTGATTTTCTTAATTCATATCAGAGAGATCATAAAATGTTTGTCCTTAAATTCCCGGCTTGTGGGAAGAGGCTGTGGCTCAATTGGTTGGGCTCCCGTTTACCATTTGGGAGGCCCTGGGTTCAATTCCCGGGGCTTCCTGGTGAAGGCAAGCCAGCCTGCAAGGCGTGGTGAGCTGGCACAGCAAGATGACCCAACAAAGGGAGACAAGCAGATACAGAAAAACGCACAGCAAATGGACACAAAGAGCGCAAGCAGCAAGGGGGGGATAAATAAATAAAAATAAATCTTAAAAAAAAAAAAAAAGAATTTCTGGCTTGCTTCACTCAACGTAAGGTTCTCAATATTCATCCGTGTTATCCCATGTGTTAGTACTGTATTCCTTCCTGTGACCACTGAAACTTTGTACTATGCTTTTAAGTCAGATAGTGTGATTCCTCTGATTTCATTTTTCTTTTTCAATATGTCTTTGGCTCTTCAGGGCCTCTTGCCCTTCCAAATAAATTTCATAGTTTTTCCAATTCAGTAAAAGATGCTGTGTTGATTTTTATTGGGATTGCATGAAATCTGTATATTAGTTTTGGCAGGATAGACATCTGAATGATGTTTAGTTTTCCTATTCATGAACAGGAAATATTCTTCCATTTATTCAGGTCTTCTTTGATTTCCTTTAATAGTGCTGTGTGGTTTTCTGTGTATAAGTCATTTATATGTTTAGTTAAGTTTATCCTAGGTATTGGATATTTTGAGTTAATACTGTAAATGGTATTTTTTTTCTTGATTTTCTCCTCAGATTGCTGGTTATTGGTGTACAGAAATGCTACTGATTTTTGAGTATTGATGTTTTACCCTGTGACTTCATTGAACTCATTTATAAGCTCTGGAAGCTTTGTTGTAGATTTCTCAGGGCTTTTTATGTATGGGATCATGTCATCAGCAAATAGTGAAATTTTTACTTCTTCCTTTCCAATTTGGATAACTTTTATATCTTTTTCTTGCCTCAGTGCTTCAGCAGGTACTTCTAAGACAATGTTAAATAGGAACAGTGATAGTGGGCACCCTTGTCTAGATCCCGATCTTAGAGGGAAAGCTTATAGGAGTCACCATTGTATATGATGTTAGCTGTGGGTTTTTCATATATGCCCTTTATCAAGTTCAGAAAGTTTCCTTCTATTCCTATCTTTTGCAGTGTTTTTATCAGGAAAGTTTGCTGTATTTTGTTAAAAGCTTTTTCTGAATCTGTAGAGATGATCATGTGATTTTTTTTCTTTTGATATGTTTATGTGGTGTATTACATTGATTTTCTTATGTTGAACCATCCTTGCATTTCTGGGATGAAACCCACTTAGTTATGATATATAATTCGTTTGATGTGTTGTTGAATACAATTAGCAAGTATTTTGTTGAAGATTTTAGCATCTAGGCTCACCATAAAGATTTGCCTGTAATTTTCCTTTTTGTGGCATCTTTGTTTGGCCTTGGTATTAGGGTATTGTTGGCATCATACAGTGAGTTAGGTGTTGTTCCTTCTACTTCTGTTTTTTGGAAGCAAATAAGCAGGAGTGGTATTCATTCTTTACAGATTGTTTGGTAAAAATCACCTGTCTGGTCCCGGGCTCTTCTTAGTTGGAAAGATTTTGAAGACTGATTCTATCTCTTTACTTGTGATTGGTCTGTTGAGTTCATTAATTTCTTATTTTGTCAGTGTAGGCTTCTTGTGTGTTTCTAGGAAGTTGTCCATTTCCTCTAAATTATCCTTCTTGTTGGCATATAATTTTTCAAAGTATCCTCTTATGATACTCTTTATTTCTGTGGGGTCGGTGGTGATATCCCCTTACTCATTTCTTATTTTTTGTATTTGCATCTTCTCTCTTTTTTCCTTTGTCAGTCTAGCTAAGGGTTTGTCAATTTTATTGATCTTCTGAAAGAACCAGCTTTTAGTTTTGTTTATTATTTCTAGTGTTTTCTTATTTTCTATTTTATTTAGTTGTGATCTAATTTTTGTTATTTCCTTCTATCTACTTTCTTTCAGGTTGGTTTGTTGTTCTTTTTCTAATTCCTCCAGGTGTGCAGTTAGGTCTTCGATTTTAACTCTTTCTTCTTTTTTGACATAGGCATTTATGGCTATGAATTTCCCTCCCAGTATGGCTTTTGCTGCATCCCACAGGTTTTGATATGTTGTGTTGTGATTTTCATTCATTTCAAGGTAGTGATTGATTTCTTTTGAAAATTCCTCCTTTACCCACTGATTGACTAAGACTGTGTTGTTTAACTTCCATATCTTTGTGCCTAATCTGGTTCTCTGGCCCTTACTTATTTCCAGCTTCATTCTATTGTGGTCAGAGAAATTACTATGTATAATTTCAGTCTTTCTGAGTTCATTGAGAATTTTTCTGTAGCCTAGCATGTGGTTGATCTTGGAGAATGATCCATGTGCACTTGAGAAGAATGTATATCCCGCTGCTTTTGAGTGTCATGTTCTGTATATCTCTATTAGGTCCAGATCCTCTAATGTATTATTCAAAGTCTTTGTTTCTTTATTGATTCTTCAAGATGTTCTGTCTAATGGTGATAATGGTGTATTAAAGTCCCCCACTATAATTGTAGAGGCATGTATTTCTCCACTTAGTTTCTCCAGTGTATGCCTCATGTATTTTGAGGGTGCCCTGGTTAGGTGCATAAATGTTTATGATTGTTCTTTCTTCTTAGAAGATGACCCCTTTTAATAATATATAGTGTCCATCTTTGACTCTTACAATAGTTTTACATTTAAAGTCTATTTTGTCTGATATTAGTATACTTACTCCAGCCCTTTTTTGGTTATTATTTGCTTGTAAAATTGTTTTCCAGCTACTCACTTTCTGCCTCTTTGAATCCTTGGGTGTAAGATTGGTTTCTTGTAGACAGCATATAGATAGGTCATATTTCCTTATCCATTCTGCCAATCTGTGTCTCTTGATGGTGAGCTTAATCCATTAACACTCAATGTTATTACTCTTAAGAAATTACTTACATTAGCCATATTTTCCTTGGGTTCATGTATGTCATATGTTATTTATATTTCTCTTTTTGTCTTTTTAGTTGTTCATACACTCTCTCCTAACTCTCTATCTCCTTCTTTTTTCCTTTCAACCTGCAGAACTCCCTTTAATATTTCTTGAAGGGCAGGTTTCTTATTGGCATACTCTCTTACTTTCTGTTTATCTGTGAATATTTTGAACTCTCCAATATTTTTGAATGCTAGGTTTGCTGGATAGAGAATTCTTGGATGGAAATATTTTTCTTTTAGTTCCTTGACTATGCCATACCACTGCCTTCTTGCTCCATGGTTTCAGATGAGAAATCAGCACTTCATCTTATTGAGGTTCCCTTGTATGTGATGGTTTGCTTTGCTCTTGCTGCCTTCAGTAATTTCTCTTTGTCTTGAGATTTGGACCTTTTGAAAGTATATGTCTTGGTGTAGGCCTGTTGGGTTTTATACTGTTTTGGGTGCACTGTGCTTCCTGGACCTGTACGCCCATCTCCTTACATAAGGTTGTAAAGTTTTCAGCCATTATTTCCCTCAACACTCCTACTGTCCCCCTTCCCTTCTCTTCTCCCTCTGGGATGCCCATAATGTATATGTATTGCATTTTGTGTTGTCACTTAAATCCCTAAGTCCTTGCTGGATGTTCTATCCTTTTATCTATCTGTTCTACTATCTGCCTTATTTCAGATGTCCTGTCTTGACATCACTAATTCTTCCTTCTGCCTGTTCAAATCTGCTCTTATGTGCTTCCAGTGTCTTTGATTTCTTGGATTATGCCATTCATCACCATCATATCCATCATATTTTTATGTATGTTTACAATTTCTTCAGTATGTTCTCCCAGTGTCTTCTTAATATTCTTATCTCTTCCTTCACTTCATTAAGTTGGTCCATGATATTTGTTTGGACAGCTTCATTTAGTTGTTTGATATTCTGCATCTCTTCCTGGTTTTTAGTTTGTTCATTGGACTGGGCCATGTCTTCCTCTTTCTTAGTATGCTTTGTAATTTTTTGTTGCCCTGTGGTCATCTTTTCATCTTGATGAGTTTATTCAGTTGATTAGCTTCTCTCTCTACTCTAAGGTTTTATTTAGCTGCTGGTTTTTTGTGTAATAAGTTTTCTTTTTGACACTTTGTTCTTCTTGTTCTATTTCCTTGCTGTTTTCTATGTTCCCTTGAAGGAAAATGATTAGGGCCAGAGAAAGTGTAAGAGGTAAGAAAAGAAAATGGATAATACTACTAATAATAGTAAAAGTTAGAAGAGAGACCATATAAGACTTAGTAAAATGAATATTTAACTCGTGTAAGCAGTATACAGTAATAGGAATAAAAAAGTGGAGTACCTACAATGAAATGGGAAACTGAATATAGAAAAATATATAGAATTATTTAAAAGGCTAGAATGATGAGGAGAGAGAGAAAGAGAAAAAGAAAGGGCAAGAAAACCAAAGTTAATAAAAAAAGAAAACAGAATAGAAAAGATAGAAAAATTGCAGACTAAATAAAATAGGTGGAATGTAAGAACCACAACAGAAAGCAGAAGATAGAAAGATGAAGGAAGGGAAAAGATTGCATTGGTAGACAAAATCAGTATATACAGAAAATGGGAAATCAAGGAAGAAGTAGCACAGCAAAGAAGAAACAAGCTAGCAGAACCTAATTTAAAAAAGGGGAGGGGGAGGAAATAGGAAAAAAAACAAGAAACAAAAAAAGCCAAACAAATACACAAGCAAGCAGTCAAACAAAAACTGAGGAATAACAGTGTTTCTTCTTAGAAAACTGTGGAACTTTTCAGACTCCCTGTGTTCATCAATTACCCTGCAGCCTTCTCTCTGCAGGTTTTGAAGTGGGTTTTAGCAAGTAAACTAAGTAAAAAAAAATTTTTTTAATGTAACCCTTTTTTTTTTTTTTAGGAAAAGTAAGGGACCCAAGAAAAGCTAGTACAAAAATAATGTTTATGTTTTCCCTGTCCTAAAGTATCAGCTGGATGTTTGATATCCTGGTAGATTACTACTCTAAGAGGAGCTGGGAATTGATTCAGGATCCTCATATATTCAAGGAAGAAACTCCTCCATTGAGTTAAACTTTCTTGTTGTGTCAGTTAGCTCTTAAGAAAGCTATTCAGTCATTTTCCCTCTGGCTAGGGCAGCAGGCTTTCAAAAGGTTTTGTGAGCAGATCGCCCCTCCCCTCTCCTGGTCAGGTTGAGTTCCCTTTTGATATTCAAATGAGACCCTGGTGACTGAATTCACCACACAAAAATTATTCTCAGACCTCTTCTAAACCATCCCCTCCACCCAACAGACCCTAAATAGGCTCCTGGAAACTTTTTAAGTGCTTCCTACTGCCTGGCTCCCTTAGGGGAGTCAAAATTTTTATAGTTTTCAGCACTGAATTAGTCAATTGCCTGACTCCACCCTCTCTCAAGCCAAGTTCCTCTATCCCAGGGCAATTAGGTAAATCAGCCTTCCTCAGCAGATTCGCCTCTCCTCTCTGCCTGGTGCCACCTCAAGCCAGCTGGTATGCTCCACAAAGCTCAAAGAGGTTTCAGGCAACCAAATCCACAGAAAGGAAACCGCTCTCTGCCCTTTTCCAGAACCCTCCCACTCTCAGAGAATGTTCCCTCTTGCTGGGTGGCTGGACAGAGTCAGGGCTCACCCTGGCCTTTTGCCCTGAGGGTGAGACTTAGCCACCCATGGTTTCCAGGCATGGGGCTAAAAATTCACGGTTTTATCTTGACCAATCTATCTCCCTGTCCAGCTTCCTACCGATTGATGCCCCATAGTCTCCCACTCTGAGGGCTCCCAGAACAGCTCACTTGGGCAGGATCTTGTCCCTACTCAGCTGTCTTTTGCAAGAGAGATGGTGAGTGCCTACTTAAACCCATGCAAATTTGCCCTGTCCTTGGCTTCACCTTTTAAAATATCTGAGCTACTGAACAAGGCATCACCTTTCCTTTGCTGACAAAATGGTTAGTGTCCCAATGTGAATTTTATTTACCCTGTCCTGCAGGCATTCAATCCCTCCTAATCTTCCAGCCTTCCATTCCTCTTTTCTCTACTTAGCTTGGATTGTCATTCATGTGTTCACAAGCATCTGTATTGCTCTATGAACCTGTCATGGCCCTTTCCTTCACAAACCTAAGCCCTATTCCTAGACTGTACTACTTAGTCTTCTTATGTTCAATCATGGATTAAAAAAGGAAGTTATTTAAATTAGAAAACTGTGCTATTTTCCTTCAAATTCTTAACATTCTAATCATTTCTGATTATTGATTTCCTACTTCCCTACACACATTTTTCAAACCTTTACAAATGTTAGTTTATGGAGACATTTATTCTTCACTCTCACTTCCACAGAAGGGACTTGTGTCCCTCTCTTTAAGCAAGGAATGTTGGAATGAAATCTTCCAGTTTCTCCAAACCTTATTTGATCCTCCCTGCAAAAGAAGGCATGCATTATCTGATTGGAGAGATTTCTGGGTTCCTGGCATCCTCAAGAAGGAGAATAGTGTGCAGTGGTTAAGTTCCCACAGAGGGACAGAGAGTACTAAATTTGACATGCTTGGTTTCACTTAGCCTTTTTGAGCTCCACTTTTATTTTCTGTGAAATGCTATGATTATCTTACCTGCCTCATGGAGTTTTGATGAAAATTATGTTAACTCCTTAGATCAAAGTAGGCACTCAAAATATGCTAGTTAATACTGGCTGCAACAAGGTGATGGGGTTTCTGGGCCTGTAAATGGTGGCCCTCAGACTAGACAGCATGGTCTAATTGCCTGGATAAATTTTAAAAAATACTTTTTCCTGCATTTCATCCCCAGAGATTCTGAATTGGTTGGTCTAGGGTAGGGTCAACAGATAGGGATTTATTCATCCTTTTCCTGTGGTTCCAGTGGGCATCTCCATTTGTAAAACTCTTCTCTACAGAAAGCAATGTTATTCTTAGATAAAGATAGCGGACTCTCCTTTGTACTTTGGAGTAACAAATGTGGCACAGTGCCATCCTTCTGGAAGCCACTTCTCTTCTGTGCTGAAGACTAGTTCTTTGGGACGTGCTCCAGTCCTCTCACCTCTGCTGGCTGGTGATGGCTATGTAGTCTGCCTGCAAACCCAGTTTGCATCTAAGGTTCAGAATTCTAAAGGTGTAATAGAAAGCCTGGTTTGTTTGGCTTCAGTTATAAATTACACTCTTAATTCAAAACTTACAGAGATTTTATGGCTTGGAGTGATTCGGCCTGTATAATGAAAGTGATTCTTTTATCTTCCTCTGCTTACCAGTAATTGAATTCATATTCTATAGGTTAGAACCTCTAAGGAAAGAGCCATGAGGGAAAGTCTGCCATTAACCCTCTGCATAAGCTAGAATTGTTTGAATAGTAGGCTTATCAGAACAAGAAGCATTATTGTTTCCTATTGTGAAATAATTTTTTTTCTTTTAAAGCTTGCATTTTTAACCATTTACTCAAACAATTTTACTGTGATATGGGAATTTTTGCCTTTCAATGATTGTGCTAAACAATGGACGTGAATCAAGGTTAGGTGCATAAAAAACCTTTCTCTATCTGTTTAAGTTTTTATCCAGTTGATAGAGGGAACGAGAAAAGATTTGATTTACAGACTCCTGAAATCAATTACTATATAAGGCAATCTAATTAAGTTTGGGTAGCTCATTTTAAGTGCCTGGCTGACACTGTATTTAGAGTCACACACTATAGGGAAAATCTATGAGGATTGGTAAGTATAATTCATGAGCACTTACTAAAATGCTAAGTGGCACTTTATTTTTGCCCTGGACTTTAAGGAGGGTTTGAAGATATGAAAAGATAGGAGATTATCAAAATCTAGGGGTAGATTAAACACTTAGGGCTAAACCCCCGTGATGACTTATGTATAGGCAGCAGAACCCACTTTTACTATCCCATTTGAGATAGGCTGAATTATGTACCTCAGAAAAAAGCATGTTCTTAATCTTAATCCATTCCTGTGAGTGTGAATTCATTGTAAATAGAAAGTTTTGAAGACTTTATTTTTAATTAATGTGTAGCTCAGCTGAATGAGGTTTTCATATTAGTTCTGTTCCTGGGGGCTTTATGAAGAGAAATCCACTTAGAGGAGTAGAAGCAGGACGTTAATGGAACACAGAAGAAAAAGAAAGAGTCATCACCATGTGATGGGAAAGCCAAGGAACTCAAGAATTATCAGTGACCTAGAATAATACTAACCCAGGGAGGAAACAAGCCTTCAAGACTCTGAAACATTAAGAGACTAGATTACTGTTATTAAGCCAATGCATTTTGGGGTATTTGTCAAAGTAGCCTGGCAAACTAAGATATTATCATTTCAGTCATTACTCCAGGTGGTGCCATCTCCTCCTCCATGAAATGAGGAGATGACAGAGCAAGGACAAGTTAGCAAAGGGAGATATGGGCTCCCTTTTATTTGGAAGACTTCTTTCTATGTTAACAACTAAAACTACCCTCTAATTAATGAATGACACTATAGATCTGCTTTGGTTTCAAAAATATCTGCTCATACTCGCAGCTGTTCCATTTCCTGGTTGCAGAATTTTGGGAAAGTTACTTCATTTCTTTCAGTCTTAATAGGATCATAATGTGTTTGTTTTTTCAAGTTTGTAAAGGCTTAAATAAGATAATATATATAAAGAGCTTAGTATGGGTTCTGGCACAAGTTAAACAATCAATAAATGGTAAGCATTATAATCTGAATATGATTTCAAATCTCCAGCCCTACTTTCTCTTTAATTCTTTTGCTCTAAGATGTGGAACAAGACAAGGATGCCAATCGTCACCCCTCTTATTCAACATTGTGCTGGAAGTTCTACCCAGAGCAGTTAGGCAAGAAAAAGAAAAAAAAATATTCAAATTGGAAAAGAAGCAGTAAAATTTTCTCTATTTGGAGATTATCTTATCCTATAGATAGAACATGTCCCCAAATCAGCAAAGGTACTATAGCTAATAATCAGTTCAGCAAAGTGGCAGGGAACAAAAGCAATATGCAAAAATAAGTACTAAAAAGTAAAGAGCAATGTGAGGAAGAAATCAAGAAAAAATCTGTTTGCAATAGTAACTAAAAGAATCAAATATCTAGGTATAATTTTAACTAAGGTTGTAAAGGACTTATACATAGAAAACAAACCTTTGCCAAAAGGAGTTGAAGAATATCTTAAGAAATGGGAGAATATTCTATGCTCATGGATTAGAAGACCAAATATTTTTTATTTATTTATTTTTTTTTTTTTTATTATGGGTAAAAATCAAAATTCTCACAATACATACAAACATTTGTAAAATGATATATAAATATATATGCATATATGTGTATTTGCTTACAAAAATGTTATTTTTTATATATATATATACATATATTTTAAGAGGTGCTTAGATTACCTAAAATATTATACGGAACCCACTGGGATTCCCATGTTGCCCACCTCCCACACCTCCCACCACATCCAACACAAACATCTCCCATAGTGTGGCCCACCAACCTCAATGAACTTACACATCCTGGAGCCTTGCCACCAACCATAGACCACAGTTCACACTGTAGACCACACTCTCTCCCACTCAGTTCTTAGTGGTGTGTGCTGATTTAAAATGGCCTACATCCATTGCCACAACAGTACTCAGGACAACCTCCAACTCCCAAAGAAGCCCCTGTATTTCAACTGCTCATCCCCTCCCTACCCAAAAACTGTCAAGTGGCCACTGGCTCCACCTCATTGTTATAATTTCTTGCATTGCAAGAATCACCATATGTGAGCAAGAGAATACCATCAAGTCCACTCTAGTCCATAGTTCTTCCCCCAATCCAGAGGCGACTGGGATGGTGATGTCCACTCCAACTCCAAGTGAGAGAGGGCTTATATCCCATGGATATGGTGGGTGGGATGATCCTGCCTGCAGATGCAGGCCCTCTCCATTCCCTGGGATGGCCATTTCCCATCGTTGTCTCCTCACCAGATGACTTGGATGAGTCCATTGAGCTGTAGGGTAGGAGTTGCAGCTAGATGCCAATTCTACCCAAAATGATTTAAAGGTTCAATCAAGCTCAATCAAAATTCTACAGTTCACTTTGCAGAAATGGAGAAGCCAATCATCAAATTTATTTTTAAGGATAACGAGCCCAAATAGTCAAAACCATCTTGAAAAAGAAGAACAAAGTTGGAGAACTCACAATTCCTAACTTTAAACTTATTACAAAGCTACAGTGGACAAAAGAGCATGATAATGATAGCACAAGGTTATATATGTAGTCCAATGGAATCAAATTGAAAGTTCAGAAATAAGCCCTCAATTCCATGGCCAATGGACCTGTGACAAGGCTGCCATGTCCATGCAATTGGACAAGAATAATCTCTTCACCAAAAAGTCTTGGGAGAACTGTATTTCCATAAGCAAAAGAATGAATGAGGACCCTTATCTCACATAGAGAAAAATTTACTACAAATAGTTCAAAGATCTAAATAAAAGAGCTAGAACTTCAAAACCCCTCAATAAAAAGTAGATAAACATCTACAGAATCTTTTTAGGCCTAGGTTTCTTAGACATTACACCCAAAGCACAATCAAGAAAAGCAAAAAAAAATAGATAAATGGCATGTCATCAAAATTAAAAGCTTCTGGTCACCAAAGGACTTTTAAATGCAAGGTGTTACTATTAGGGTGCTATATGAGAACTAGTTATTTTATATATTTTATGCATGATACTTCAGTAAATCAAAAACTTCTCTAACAAAAAGTTACTAAATAAAACTCTGTCAAAAATGTTGTAGGGGAAAAAGCAAAATTGATCAAAACCGAGCTTCCCTCTCATTACTTGCAACAAGTGCTCTTGTTTTCAGTATCCTACCAATGATATTGAGTGACTCTTCTTGCACTTTGTTATGCTCATTAAATATTTTTTGAATGATGAGAAAATATTACTTGAGAACTCTGTTCAAGAAGTCTTAATGGTCCCTCACTACATTCCAACTAAATTCATATTCCTTATATTGGTATTCCAGACACTCCACTATATCTTACCTATCACTGTACTTTCTCCTTCTCATGGCATTTGACTACATGCAACACTTCACTGTTCCACTTGCTTCAGACTTCACTCAATTATTTAGAATGTTTGCCCTCCTCTAAAACACCTTTCTCCCTCTCCTTCTATCCCAATCCTACTCACCTTGAGCACAAATTGACCTCCTTTCTGAGGTTTTCTCAAGTTTTTTGGATCAAACTGATTTTCCCACATCCTTATATACATGGATAAATGTGCCTGAATAACACATTTACCACTTCATCAGGTTGACTTGTATATCCCTCCAATGTGTATATGTCTTGATTAAATAATCTTAAGCATGGATAATGTCAAACATCTTTTGTGCTCAACCCTGCAAGCTGAAGTTGAGCCTTAATACTTACTTCATTATTTACCAAAATTTAAGTTCAGTTCACCCTTTACAAGTACTTACAAATATACAGTACATTGAACAAGATGTTGTATATTTGGGGCAAAAGGTGTGAATAACATGGACATGTAATTTTCTTAGATTTTTTAAATGACTCATGAAAAGGAGTTTATAATCAAGTTAGGAGAAACACTTTACTAAAAAGGGCGCAGTTCAACACTGATAAGTATTATTTAAAAAGTAGTGTAAATCTTTTGGGAACATTGTAATGACAAGGAGGAAAAAAAGTAAGATTTCACAATGTAAGTGTTTTTCCAGATGAATACTGCAGGATAAGTATGCCTTTACACATGGAGAACAAGTGTGAGGGCAGTATTCTTGGACACCAGTGTTGCAGTTGGGCAGTTTGATGTAATTATGAATTCCAAAAATATAATTGGATCATGCTTGTAAACTGATCTGTTAATCTGGGCATGATAAAGTTATGATTAGGACGTTGACTGGGCAATGTCAGTAGTGCATTGAGCCCCACCCCTTGGTGGGTTGGGAGTTAAATATAAAAGGCATGGCAAGAACAGAGTTGAAGCAGTTTTTGAGAAGCAGTTTTGATGTTGGAAAGAAGGCCCCAGGAGAAGAGAAACAAGCCGTTCGCCTGATCATCTACAGCTGATCTTGTAGAGGAAACAGGAGCTAAGCCTGGAGAGAAATGCAGCCCCAGGAAGAGAGGAACCCAAGAAGCCTGAATCCTGTTAAATGTCGGCAGCTGTCTTGCTCTAACACGTGGCAATGGAGTGTGGTGAGAGAAGAAACTTAACACTTTATGGCCTGGTATCTGTGGACTTCTACCCCAAATAAATGCCCTTTATAAAGACCAACCCAATTTTGGTATTTCACATTATCATCCCTATGGCTGACTAATACAACATGTATAAGTAAAGAAATATGTGGAAGGTTGAAAGAGGAAGGCCTAAATAAAATGATGGTAAACTTGGATAGCTAAAGCTTAAAAGACCATGATATAATTAAAAGAGATAAGGTTGGGGGTGAAATTTGATTTGAAATTATTCTATTTGGTCCCTCCCATTTATTTTTTCCACCTGAAACTTTCCACTGAAACTCCCGCTCACTAAGATCAAAACCAAACTCCAAAAGGAAACTCAAATAGACAAGCCATATCATTTTCCTAACAAAGCTGTAGTGTTTAGAACTATTGTAATCCTCTATGATATCACTGACTTTTCTGATAACGCTATGCTCTTATCTTCCTGACTTTCTTGTCTCAGTATATTATTGTGGGTTCTTTTTCTCTTTTTTTCTTTAATGATGCTTATGTACCCTTAGAGTCTGTCTTTGGCCTCATTCTCTTACTCATTCTATAGTTTCCCTTAAGTTATCTCACATACCCATGTGTTTTCAACTGTCATCCATCCATTTGGCTGAACAGGAGGGGAATTTCAAACTTTCTTTGTACATTCATATCAGTAAAACCATTTGATGTATATTCCAAATATATACATTTATACCAATACATTAACTAGATATACCACTACAAAAAGATATTGTGTATATTACAAAACACAAAAATAGATATTGCAAAGTGTCATATTAAAGAAATTGTATATACTATTTAATTTATTTTATGTACTAATGATTTTAAATAAGGTTTTCCCTTACTTAAACAAATATTAATTAAAATAAATATTTTAATATAGTCACACAAAGAAATATATTGATATACTCCTTATAATTTTTGAAGTCTTAGTTTAGTGCTATGATAGAGCACTCAAGTACTTGTGTATATTTATAACTTAGCATTATTACATGCCTAACTTACTTGAAATAGATACCATGCAGATATTCATCTGTTCAATTGGGAGAAGAATTCCGGTTTTGAATGATTCCCAGAAAAGCACATAGCTCTTCCATGGAAT